>ML400523.1:81937-130963 GCA_005239525.1 Nicotiana knightiana | reverse complement strand
ATTCCCCAACGGGTTCCACAAGAAATTAGCTAAACAAATTCATAAGAATAAAATCTAAAATAAGTTGCATAATTAAGCTACAAAGTAAGGAAGAAAATATGTACAAATTTGATGTTTTGCCTTTGATCCACTCTAATCTCGAATTTCTGTGTATCTCCGTGAATCTCCCCCTTGTAGTTGTGTTTTAGGAGTCTATTTATAGGTTTAGGATGAACCCTAACCGTGTAGGAGACTTCTATTTCAATTAGAAAACACTTAAACCCGTCAAAACTCGATTTCTGGCCGACTGGGGACCCTGGCGTTTGGACCCAAACGCCTGGCTAACGCCAGTCTAGGGCTGGCGTTTCAGCCCAAACGCCTGGCTAACGCCACGGTAGGGCTGGCGTTTCATCCCAAACGCTTGGCTAACGCCAGGTATGGTCAGGCTGTTTGGCTCTGTCGCCCGGCTATCGCCCGGGTGTCTCCTTTCGCGTATTTTTCGATGTATTTGCATCCTTTTAGCTCCGTTTCCATCTCCACTTCACCTACACATGAAATAAACTCCATTAAGCACATAACAAGTGTATTTTTATCATTAATGCGCATAAAATGTAAGGTATATCACATGTTAAACTATGCAATTTAGTCTCGTATCAGCCTCCCTAACTTGAGGCAAAATGGCCTCGCCCTTCTCTGGTTTGGAGGTCTTGGTCACTGCCTCTTCATCGGCCCCCCTGATTTGGGGTGATTCAGTGTTTCCTCTCCCTGGTTCAGGGGCCCCTCGTCCCTCGAAATGCGACTGCACGAAGCCACCAGTTTAGAGGCTTCTTCTTCTTCTTCTTCTTCAGACTCATCCCTCAACCGGTGGAGTGAATCCGATGGGAGCTCTCGAGCGTATTTATTTTTTTGGATTTTCGCACCAGCCTCCTCCTTGATTTTTTCTACTTCGAGTTCGAAGAGCTCGGAGCCTTTTTTTCTCTTCTTCTCCTCACCCTGTCTAGAAGCAGGGGACTCGGAGGGAAAATCCTTGCCGCCAGATGGAGGCCTTATTGCAACATCTTTGGGAAGACCTACAAAGAAGAAAGAAATAAGTAAGGGCTCAGCAACACGGAGGAAACCTAAGTGTTTTCCACTCGATAACGGAATCTCACCGTGAGAATGGGCCTCCCATCGGCCCTTCGAAAGCTCGCGCCATGCACACTTGGAATATGGTTTCTACAACGCGACGCCCTCGACCAACTCCTTGAGTCGAGGAACTGCATCCGGCATCCGAGCAACAGCTGCACCACCACAAAATATCGATGAGAGGGGAGGAAAAGGAAAAGCGATGAACAAAATCTTGAAAGCAAGGTTATACTTACGAGTCATGTTTCACTTCTCAGGAAATGGCATATGCGCGACTGGGATCAAATCCGAGGTCTTCACTTGGACAAAGTAGCTTAACCAGCCTCGATACCGATAATCGTCGATGCTCGAGATCTGGGCCTTACTGGCCCGAAGATCAAGCTTGATTAGTCCCCCTCGATAAAGTCAGGGACTATATAAGCGGATGAGATGGTTGAGGGTGAAGGGATACTCCTCGATCTTGCTTACAAAAAAATGGAAGAGAATTACTATCCTCCAAAAAGAAGGGTGGATTTTACCAAGGGTCGCCTCGTACCTCTTACAGAAGGTAATGACCGAGTCCAAAGGACCCAACGTAAAGGGATAAGTGTAAGCACTTAAAAATCCCTCCACGTGGGTAGTAATGGTGCTTCCTTAGGCTTGGGGACCACTACGTGCTTATTAGCCAAATTGCAATCTTTCTTGACCTCGGAAAAAACGTCCTCGGTGATCGAACAAATATATCTCAAGACTGGATCACTCCGACCCTGTACCGAGAAAGGCTTCTCGGTCTTGAAATCGGCACCGGTCGGGCACCCCCCGGGGATTAACATTTTTAGAGGAGGTTCTGGTGCTGGTTCCTCGGTAGTAGTAGACAAAACATTTTCCTCTATAGCCGGTCGCGAGGCAGAGGGAATTTCTATTTGGGGAACGAATTTTGTGGTCTTCGCCATTTCTTTGATAAATGAAGAAAAGAGAGGAAGTTCAAATATTAAGTTTGATGGTTGAGGATAAAAAGAGAGATGAAAATCTTGTGAAAGGAATTCAGAACAGCCAAAAATTTAATGTTGGGAAGTGTTGAAATTTCTAAGAAACGGGAGTAGAGAAGATTTGGATGTAAAGTTTGAATGAATGAAGAAGGGGGTATTTATAATTTCCAAACAACAATTCAAAGCCAGAAGTGGCCGACCAACAACTGACGAGTATTTATTGCCATTAAGATGTCACTGACGAGACATTTCGTTCATTTTGTCGTTTCTGATACGGAGTACCCAGGAGAGAATCAGAAGCTCATATCGTTTCTCGTCATTTACTCTCCGAAAAATGAGGGGACTATCTGTATACGTTCGAAATCGGGCTCAACTATTGCACAATAGATCGGGCTCAGAACACGAAGGGTTGAAGATCGACCCCGAGTCTCATCTAACCAGAACACGGGTTAGAATGTCCGTCCTCAAGAACATTGAGCCCATGATCCCGGAATCGACCGTGACCCCGAAAAAGCTCGAGGAAAACATTGCCGGTATAACCAACAAAAGACCGACACAACGGAAGGCCGAAATATCCGTAACCGGTCGGATATTTCAGCGGGAATCTCAGCATGTATTAATAAAGAACTGAAAAATCAGTAAAGTAGGAGATTCTTACCTTTTATAGAATTATACCTAAAGTAGGACTCCCCTACGGGAGTCTGATTACTTGTAAAGCGCATTGTAACACGCATCCCAAAGCAATACATTGTTATTTCTAGTTCTTATTAACTTGTCATTCTGTTCCGGCATCAATAAAAGCATTTTTGGCTCGAGAGTGACTAACCTTCCAAGGCTAAGATTATTCAACTTGTGTGGTTCGCATTTACTTTCTCATTGTTTATTTCAATTTCAATCTGATTTCTCATTCTGTATCGAGTTAGATCATGTATCTTTAAAACCACGTACAAATTCAATTTTTATCCGATTTTGAGGGTAAAAGTAGTGTACATATATTTGGTTGCGGATAACCGTAGAGTTTGTCTCCAAATTAATCGATGTTACTCTTAATCTCTTATAGCCAACAAATCATAATTAATTACTTATCATTTGGTGAACTCCATATCTTTCCACAGTTGAGATGGAGGGTTCAAACTCCATTACTTGCGTAGTACTTTTCCTTTTCCTCTCATATTCTGATGTAATAAACAAATTTCTAGAAACAATAAGTTTGAATAAGTGGATTCTAAGCAAAAGTTTTGAATAAGACAGATTCTGCATATATAAAAAAATTATTTTGTATATACAGTCTAACAGAATCGTTTATTCCGAATATTTTTAGATGTTATAGTAAAGTATTGTTATAAAAAATATATATTATAACATAATATAAGAATTAATTTCAAAAATTTTTTAATTTTTTATAGTAAAGTATTATTATATAAAAATGCTGTTACAGTACAAATAGAAAAAAAGTTAGCACACGAAGAATCTGTCTTAAATACAATATCAGAACAGAGTCAGCCAGTATATTACTCAGATTTGACGAGACACCGCCTTATAATATCTCGCCACGGAAGGCTAGCCTTTAGCATCAACCGAGGAGCCGAAATATATAAACGGCAGTTGGCTGTTTGGCACTTGGCACTTGGCACTTGGCAGAGCTTCTCTTATAACAAGTAAGCACCTTGGCAGTTGATTTAATCTATTCTCTTCTTGAGTCATGAAACCCTTTATTCTCCATTAACTATTTGCTTATTCATGCCGACGTTACGTTGAAAGAAATATCAGAAGTTCAGAACAGTATACGTCTGCAATCTCTGAAAACATTAAAATTTAAAAATAATAAAAGTTATTCGTCTGGAAAACTCTGGTACATACTGGAACAATCTAGAAGATCAATTTTCTACTAATATATATGAGTAATTTTTTATATCCTACTTGTTCTTCGTGCTTGTGGTCCTAGTAGAGTTGGTGCTTATCGATATGGTCAAAGTTGGCCTATTTTATTATGTTATTAATTTCAATTATGCTGTTATTATATTCCAAGATCAGGCGTTGCTTATTGTTCAGCTGATTAGGACAAAATATGCAAAAATTTAGGGGTTATAATGGGGACACAAGTGGCACTTTAATATGATTTGATCAACGCATTAGGCAATTGCGTCTAGGTGGTGTCAGAATAAAATCCACTATTAATCCGCTGTGAAAGTTATTGGATATTCGTACGATCATTGTTTCCAACTTTGCCATTGTTTATCCTAAAAGGGATAACAATTGAATTTATTGTGGTTTTAAGGATACGCGATTTTACTTGACACTAACTAAGAAAATACGTAAATTAATGTTAAAATTGAGTGTAAAGAAAAATAAGCAAACCAAATAAGATGTGCAACTTTGGCCCTCGAGCTAGATCTCCCTCGAACCAAACGAATATTCTACTGGAAAATATGAACAGAGCAATAGAGTATTGAAAGCTTAAGAGAAATGTAGTATATTGCTTTGTATTGTGTGAATATGATGCCTTTTACAAATGATTAGACCCCCTTTACATAGTAAGGGAGTCCTACCTTTGATATAATTCTAGATATAGTAAGAAATCCTACGATTAGCTAATTAATCGGCCTCTTCTTGATACGTACCAAGATTTTCGCCGTGATCCTCGTCTGATTACGGATATTTTGGCTTTCCGTTATTTGGCTCGGTAAACTTCCCTCGATCTTGCTCGATCTCTATCTTGCCTGGTTTCAATTTTGGCCGACCTCGATCTCGATCGGTTTCTGGGTCACGAGCTCGGCAATCTAACTTTACACTGTGGCCCGATATAACATGGGGTCGAACTTTGGCCTGCCTCGTTCCAAGACAAGTCCGATTTTGACCGTATACAGATAGTCCCCTCGTTTCTCGTAGAGAAGACGAAGATAAATGATATGAACTTTTCCTAATCCTATCTCGACGGGTCATGACGTAAGCGGTGAACCCGACCATTACGTCAACGACAAGTGGATAGCGAAATGTCCTGCTGGTTCGGGTATCGAGGCATTAAATGCCTGTCATTTGTTGTCAGTCACTACCGGTTCTGAACTGTCATCTTAAGCCTATAAATATATCTTTCTTCTTTTGCCCAAACTTTATTTTCAAATATTCTTTACTCTTATATTCTAATCCTTCACTTTCCTCAGAGCTTTGCTCTTTCTGATCTTGTGTTTCTTTGCTTGTCTCATCACAAAATACCAAGTTCTCTTTCTCAGTTTCCGTTCTTCTTCATTCATAAAAGTAAAATGGCTAAGACTTCAAAAACCGTTCCACAAAAGGAGACTACTTCATCGTTACAGTCGGTCGGTGAGGAACTAGCGACGGAGCCACGCCCTGAAGAGTTCTTTCCTGGAGGGTGTGTCATCGATTCCGATTTTAAGGTTGAAAAGACTTCCTCGGTGCCAGGTCGATATGAGCCGATATCGAGGTATATATGCTCGATCCCTGATAACCTCCTCTCCCAGGTTAAAAAAGATTGCAATTGGGATAAAAAATATGTGGTGGTTCATGCTCCCGAAGAATCAATCACCACCCATGTGGAAGGGTTCTTAAGTGTTTACACTTATCCCTTCACGTTGGGTCCGTTGGATCCAATTATCATAGATTTCTGCAAGAAGTACGAGGTGACCCTCGGTCAGATTCACCTTTCTTTCTGGAGGATAGTGATATTACTTCGCTTCTTCATGAGCTGAATCGACGGGTGACGCTTCACCCTCGACCACCTCATACACCTGTATAGTCCCCAACTCTATTGATGGGGACTAATAAATCTTACTCGACGAGCCACCAGTGCACCTTTCTCGAGTATATATTAGGATAAAGACCGAGGATGGATGGGCCGATTTGTTCGAGTGAAGACCTCGGACTTGATCCCCGCCGAGAGTATGACATTTCCTGAGAAATGGAATATGAATCGTAAGTATAACTTCGTCCTTAATTTTTGTTTGTTATCTTTGCTTTTCTCCCTTTATTATCAATGTTTTTTGATACAGCTATTGCATGGATGCCGGGTGCGGTTCCTCAACTCGAGGACTGGGTCAGGGGCCTAGTGTCACAGAAAACACATGCTGAGCATGCATGGCGTGATTTGTCGAAGGGTCGATAGGAGGCCCGTAACCATGGTAAATTTTCCTTTATGACTCAACGATTTGCCATTGTTCGAATTTCTCCCCAATCTTACTCATCTTTCTTTTGTAGGTCTCGGGAAGAACATGGCAATGAGACCCCCGTCTGGTGATGAAGAAATCCTTCCTCAACCATCAATTCTAAAGCAGATAAAAAGAGAGGAAAAGGAAAAGGGCTCCGAGTTCCACGAAATCGGATGAAAAGAAGCAAGCCCGTAAACCCAAGGGAAACATCATCCCCTATCTTTGGACTCAGTCTGTCGACTAAGGTATGAGTCCGAAGAAAAAGAAGAAAAAGAAATCGGGTTGGTGGTCCGAGTGTGGGCTGGTGTCGATGTTCAAAGAATTCCTGAGCCGGTGGGAGCTGAAACTATTTTGCCTCGACTTGATGAGCTCGGGAGGGAAGCCTCGATTGAAGTCCCCAAGCCAGAAAGAGTTGAAGACACTTCGCCTCGATGTGAGAAGGCTATCAAGGAGGCAGTTGATGCTGTTGTAGAAACTATGCTCGAGGCCCTCCGAGATGAAGGCGACGCCCCAAAATATTTACTTGGGGTGATAAATATCGGAGATTCCCCCTCGTTTCCTCTGTTCACTGAGTTGACGATCAAGGATGCTCAGGCGGTAGAGACTTGCCACGGTGAAGGGGTTCATGGAGCGGAAGACCCTTTCCGTGGCTATTTTGTCGGGGTGGAGGATGTCTCCGGCTTAGGTGACTTGGAGGTGCCGAGGAAGGGTTCGGGAACAAGTGCAACTTCTTCGGGCCTTAAGTTGATCGACCAATTCCCGGCCCCGAGCATAGACCTTGACCGAAAGTGATCAGTTGTCATTTTGGTTCCATAGGATGCTCGGATACTTTCTGCCCCAGTAGGGGTGGCTAGCTATCTCCGGTTCTTGGTAATCTAAGAACACCAAGCTAAAATGGATGAGGTGGAAGCACCCTTCCTTTTCAACGAAGCTTAACATGCGTTAAATCGGGTAATTCCAGATTTCCTTGACGATGTCAATTCTTTGTACTTATGCTTTGTTTTTATACAACCTCATTTTCTATGCTTGTAGGCTTCAGTTCTTTATCACGAAGCCTTTCTCAGATTCTAAGGGGAGTCGAGACGGTATGAGGCCGAGGTCCGAGGGCTTACTGAGGAAAAAGATGCCCTAAAGCTTCTTAGTGAGCAAAGAGAAGGGGAGGCTAGAGGCCTCCGGGCTAAGCTAGAAATGGCTCAGAAAGAACACGCCGAACTAGTCGAGCAGGTAAGAAGAATCTTTGAAGTTAATAATGGTGACTCATGCGTGGTGGTTAATGGTTCGAACCCGTAGGTTCAATGAAAGCTTGACGTGATCGGGCAACTCCGTGAAGTAGTAGATGCATTAAAAACTGAGGCCGAATAATGGAAGAAGAACATGAATTGCCTGGCCTCAGAAAAGGAGAGTTCCCGGGCCCAGCTGGCCTTGGCTGAAATCCAGCTCGGAAGTATGAAGGGAAAATCTTGGTGTAGGCCAAGAAAATCGAGGAGCTCCAGTTCCAGTTGGGTTTAGCAGTTTCTGTTCGGGAGAACCTGGTCACGGAGCTTGAAGCGGCCAAATCGGAGGTTAAGGAAACCAAGGATGATGCTGATGCAATGGTGGCTATTTAGCGGGATTATGCCGAAACCGCTCAAATTCGAGCAAAGAAGGTTGCCGGGCGGCTCAGATTCGAGCAAATGGGGTTGTCGAGCATGCCAAATGTTAATCTCGAAAGGAGACCCTTGAAGAAATCATGCTCGGGGCTTTGATCTCACAACCGAGATCGAGAACTCTAAGGAGCTCGAAGCTGAAGCTAAGAAATTAGCTTATTCGATGATGATGATGAATCTAAAAGCTTAAGTGAATTCGAAAGTGGAGAAGACCCCGAGAGCAGAACTGCCACTCCCTGAGATGACCAGGCCACTTAGGCTTTCAAATAGTTTTTGTATTTCTGTTGAGGCCGCTTTGGCCATTGTAAAGAACTTCCATCGAGCCGTGTTTCCCTTGTAAAAGGTTTTGATGAATAAATAAAACCTTTCCCTTCCATGGCTTATGAGTCTATTGTCTTTGCATTGATTTATACAAAGTTCAGAGCGCCTTAGCATAAAATTATGAAGGTGTATTCGAAGGTCCAAGGTTGAGATGGTAAGGACCGATAGTAAGTACTACCCTCGACCATTTTTTATCGGTAATCCCTGAGCGAATGTTCGACTCGAATTAAGGTAGCCCTTAGGATTTATGGTCTAGTGAGGACTTGCTCGAACTCGAAATAAGGTAGCCCTTAGGCTTTCTAGTTGAGTGAGAACGAACTCTCGAACTCGAACTAAAAGTAGCCCTTAGGCCTTTGTATTTTTGCTTTCTTTTGTGTCCTTTTTGAGGCCATTTTAGCCATTGTAAATTTTGTATTTGGCCGATCTGGCCTTTGTAAAAAGATCGTTTATAAGGCTTTCTACCCTTTTCAGCTCTCAAATTATTTTCTTTTATTTTATCATTCGTATTAACAAAGGTTGGAATGTCGTAGCATGAAATAATAAGGTTGTGTTCGGGGGTTCGAACAAAACCTTACCTTTATTGCCTTTCTGGGTTAAGGCGTTATCAGGGTTCGCAGTTACAAAAGTTTTTTCCCGAAAATATCTTAAGTTTAAGATTCTGCCAAGGGTAACCTTTAGACCGGTTGTGAAATAAGTTTTTCTTTTTCGAAGGCCTATTTTTGTTACGGATTTCGGACGTCTCCGAACTGTGTTAAATTGGCCGTAGCCTTTTAGTTCAGGTGTAGCCCAGTGATCTTGCTTAACATAACAGTCCCCGAGTAGGTATGGTTGTGGCCTTTAAAATTCAGGGGTTGCCTGATAGGTCTTACTTCCCCGATATTTTGATAGCTCGATCTATTTCGAAGTTGATATCTTGAGCCCATTTTCTTAAAAGATCAAAAGTACGAGATTGTAAAGTGGAAATTTTTCCAAGACATACGATAGTTGCAAAGAATGTACTTCTCTTTATTTTTGTCAAAAATAGTCATACATGCGTAAATGTTTTAGTCAAGGCTCGATCAATTAATATGGGCACAGTTCGTGCTGACCGTTTAGCCCTTTCAATAAATACTATCTATCGAAACCCTCATTTATGAAGTAGCTTCCTTGATATTCGAAAATAATGTATATCCGAGGGTAGCCTCCCCCAGTATTCGAGGTTGATGGCGAAGGAACCTCGGATATTGTTGAATTGACCTTTGATGCCGATTCATAAACGGGATTGATTCTAAATTAGCACGATTTGTTATTGCCTCGTTAAAAACCTCGCAGAAAAACCCATTTGGGACAAACCAGTCTAACGGAAAAAGAGTGCAACACGTGCTTTCATATATAAAACTTCATTTCGTTTGATGAAAAATCCACCGGTGATTCTTGTAGACCACCTGCAAATTTTAGCCTTAAACAAAAATAAAAATGGAAGGGGGGGGGCGTACCTTAGAAATAATATCATTTTAGGTGTGATATGTTCCAGTTGCTCGACTATCGTTCCCCATTTATCATTCTGAGCTTGTAGGACCCTTTTTCGGTGACTTTGAGAATCTGGTACGACCCTTCTCAGTTTGGACCCAATTTTCCTTCATTCGGATTTTGGGTGTTGAGGGTGACTTTCCTTAGCACCAAGTTCCTGACGTTAAAATGCTGAAGATTGGCTCTTCAATTGTAGTATCTCTTAATCCGCTGTTTTTTGGCAGCCAATCAGACGAGGACGGCTTCGCATTTTTCATCCAACAATTCTAGGCTCGTATTCATGGCCTCATTATTTGACTCTTCCGTTGCATATCGGACCTGATGCTAGGTTCTCCGACCTCGATCGGTATTAGAGCTTCTGCACCATAAACTAATGAGAATGGGATAGCCCTAGTACTAGACTTCGATGTTTTGCGGTATGCCTAGAGAACATTGGGTAGGATTTCCTTCCATTTTCCTATGGCGTCGGTTAGTCTCTTCTTAAGATTTTGGATGATGGTTTTGTTGGTCGATTGGGTTTGTTCGTTCCCGCTAGGATGATAGGGTGTTGATAGGATTCTTTCGATCTTGTGATCCTTGAGAAATTTAGTCACCTTTCTGTCGATGAACTGCTTCCCATTACCGCACACAATTTCGGAGGGCATGCCGAATCGACATATGATGTGGTCCCAAATAAAGTCTATGACTTCCTTCTTCCTGACTTTTTTCAAAAGCCTGTGCTTCAACCCACTTAGAGAAATAATCAGCCATAAATAAAATAAATTGAACTTTACCTGGGGCCAATGGAAGAGGGCCGACGATGTCCATTCCCCATTTCATGAACGTCCATGGGGACAAGACCGAGTGGAGCAGTTCCCCGGGTTGATGAATCATAGTTACATGCCTTTGGCATTTGTCTCATTTTCAAACTCCTTTGCATCTTTCTCCATGTCGATCCAATAATATCCGGCTCTGATCACTTTGTGAACCAATGATTCGACATCGGAATTATTTCCGCAAGTTCCCTCGTGGACCTCCCTTAGAACGTATTCGGTATCTCCGGGTCCCAAACATATCTCTAATGGACCATCGAACATCCTTCTGAACAACGTTCCATCTTCGGACAAGGTGAATCATGCTGCCTTTGTGCGTAGAGCTCTACGTATTTGTTTCTCCAATCCCATGTCAAACTTGTAGAGTTTATCCCTGCATGACCTTCTTCGATCACTAATCCCATGAGCTGTACGACAGCCCCCGAATTGAGTTCGTTGTCTTCGACCGATGACCCTAGGTTTGCGAGGGCGATCGGCCTCACTGTTCTGATCTCGAGGTACATGTTCAAGGTCTATTCCTTGAATCGGTGTAGACCTATAGATTATCCATGTATCTCTGCATTTGGTATTCTCAGGCTTCAAAGCTCCCGTAAACTTGGTTCACCACTAGGAGGGAATCACAGTTGTCCTCGATGACCTACGCTCCCAAGCCTTTGGCTAATTTGAGACCTGCGATCATGGCCTCATATTCAGCCTCATTGTTAGTCAATTTTGTAGTTCTGATAGATTTTCTAACTACGTTACTTTGGGTGGTTTTAGCACGATACCTATTCGGACCCTTTTGAGTTCGAAGCACTGTCCGTAAAGAGGGTCCAGATTCTTGAGGATGTACCCAATTTTACTAATATTTCTCTTTCAACCTTGGGTACGGGCCGACGTGAAGTCAACCACGAAGTTTGCCAAGATTTGAGACTTGATGGCCGTTCGGGGTCGATATTCAATATCGTACCCGCTGATATCTATGGCCCATTTGGCCAACTGACCCGAAAGTTCGGGCTTATGCAAAATATTTTGAAGCGGATAAGTTGTTACAACACATATGAGATGACACCAAAAGTATGGTTTTAATTTCCTAGAGGCGCTTATCAAAGCGAGTGCCAACCTTTCTAGATGGGGATACCTAGTTTCGGCCTCACCTAAGGTCCTACTAACATAATAGATAGGAAATTGTGTACCTTGTTCTTTTCGGACCAAGACTCGACTTATCGCTATCTCCGATACTGCTAAATACAGGTAAAGATGCTTGTCCACTTTTGGCGTGTGAAACAGCGGTGGGCTTGATAAGTACCGTTTTAGCTCCTCCAAGGCCTGTTGGCATTCCGGGGTCCATGTGAAGTTATTCTTCTTCTTCAGTAATGAAAAGAATCAGTGACTCTTATCTGAGGATCTCGAACTGAATGACCCAGGGCAGCTATCCGCCCTATTAACCTCTACACGACCTTGATGTCCTCGATAACTTTGATTTTATCGGGGTAGATCTCGATTCCTCAGTTAGATACCATGAAGCCGAGAAACTTGCCTGAGCCGACCCCGAATGCATATTTTTCTGGGTTAAGCTTCATGTTGTGTCTTTTCAGTATACTGAAAGTTTCCTGCAAATGCTTCAAATGGTCCTCTACTCTCAGGGACTTAACTAACATATCATCAATATAAACTTCCATTGAATTTCCTATTCGCTAGGGGTTGATAAGTTGCACCAGCAATGTTTAGTCCATGGCATTACATTATAACAGTAGGTGCCATACTTAGTGATAAACGAGGTCTTTTCCTGATATTACGGGTTCATCTGTATCTGGTTGTACCCGAAATAGGCATCGAGAAACCTGAGAATCTCGTGGCCGGTCGCGGCATCGATCAAACGATCGGTTATTAGGCAATGGAAAATAATCCTTGGGACATGTTTTATTCAGGTCATTGTAATCTACACACGTTCTAAGTTTATTTCCCATCTTAAGGACTACCACTACATTCGCTAACCATTCGAGATAATTTACCTCCCGAATGGATCCTATTTTAAGAAGTTTGGTTACCTCGTCTTTGATGAAAACATGTTTGACCTTGGACTAGGGTCTTTTTTTTTTTTTGCTTTACTGGATGGAACTTCGGATCCAGGCTTAGCTTATGTGTGGTGATTTTTGGTGGAATCCATGTCATATAGAGATGGGATCAAGCAAAGCAATTCATGTTAGTTTTAAGGAATTGAATAAGTTTTCCCTTGAGCTTAGGAGCTATCCCCGTGCCTAGGTATACCTTTCACTCGGGCTGATGTTCGGTCAATGTGATTTGTTCCAGCTCTTCGATCGTTGACTTGGTGTCATCGAAATCATCAAGGACTATGAAGGATCGAGGGACCCCATAGTCATCATCCTCGTCAATCCCTTGTTTCTCTGATTAGGTCGAGACCGATGTCTGTGGTTGCTATTTGGTATCCTGTTTTCCCTTTGAATCCGACCCTTTTGTTGATGGGAGTGTCGATATTGGTATCACTTCGTCGACTACAAATATTTCCTTGGCGGCGAGTTGCTCCCCGTAGACTGTTTTGACTCCCTCTGGTGTTGGGAACTTCAGAACCTGGTGAAGGATCGAGGGTACTGCCCTCATATTATGGATCCATGGCCTTCCGAACAGGGCGTTATACCTCATGTCACCCTCGATCCCATGGAACTTCATTTCTTGGATGGTACCGGCCACGTTCACTGGCAAAGTTATTTCGCCTTTGGTGGTTTCGCATCCATGTTGAAGCCGTTAAGTACTCAGGACGCGGGCACAACTTGATCCTGTAGGCCGAGTTGTTCTACGACCCTCGATCAAATGATGTTGGCCGAGCTACCTGGATCAATCAAAACGCGTTTAACTTGAGTTTTATTCATAAGAACAAATATTACCAGTGCGTCTCTATGGGGTTGTAAGATCCCTTCTTCATCCTCGTTATCAAAAGACAAGGTCCCTTCCAGTATGTAATCCCGAGTCCGCTTTTACCTTATGATCGACACCTTGGTGAGATTAAGTACGGGCCCTTGAGGAATATCAACCCCTCCAACAATCATGTGGATCACGTGTTGTGGCTCCTCTTGTTCTTTATGTCTGTTTGAATCTCTGTTTTTGAAGTGGTTCTTAGCCCGATCGCTTAAGAATTCTCGAAGGTGCCCCTCATTGAACAAATGCGATACCTCCTCCCTCAGCTGTCCGCAATCTTCATGGCCATGGGTGCCATGATACTTGCACATTTGATTAGGATTTCTCTGGGACGGATAGGTCTGCAGAGGTCAAGGCCACCTAGTGTCTTTGATGCGCCCAATGGATGATACGATAGCTGACGCATCAACATTGAAGTTATAGTTTGACAGCCGTGGTGCTTCTTTAGGCTCGACATTCCTTTCAAAACCATTCTTGCTCATGAGCCCTCTAGAGCTCTGACCTCGATCATTTATCCTATCACCTCAAATGGGGTTGCGTCCGTGCCCGTTGTTTCTCCGATCTCCATTGTATGGCTGGTAACAATCCTTGTTTGACCGTGGCTCCCAGTCAATATCCCTTTTGACTCTATCGACGGGCCTGATAGGATAAACAGACCCGGAAGGAGCTCTCAACTGCTCATCTTCGACCCTAATCTTCGACTGATACCGATTATGCAAATCGGCCCAGGTGACAGCTGGGTATTCGATCAAATTCTGCTTTGATTTTGTGAAGCCACTGAGCTTCGTACGTTTAATCCTTGAGTGAAGACCTGAATGGCCCAAACATCGGCAATCGGAGGTAGATCCATACGTTCCATTTGGAATCGAGACACAAACTCTCTGAGCATCTCGTTATCTTTCTGTTTCACCTTGAAGAGGTCCGACTTCCAAGTCTCGACCTTTATAGCTCAGGCGTGTGCCTTAACGAAGGAATATGCAAGCATGGAAAAATAATCAATGGAGTTAGGTGGAACATTATGGTACCATATAATTGCTCCCTTTGATAGGGTCTCCCTGAATTTTTTCAACAACACAGACTCGATCTCATCGTCCTCCAGATCGTTCCCCTTAATTGCACATGTGTAAGAAGTGACATACTCGTTGGGGTCAGTCGTTCTATTATACTTGGGAATTTCTGGCATGTGGAACTTCTTGGGAATTGGTTTAGGAGCAGCACTTGGGGGGAAGGGCTTTTGCACGAACTTCTTTGAATCCAAATCCTTCAAAATCGGTGGTACTCCCGGAATTTGATCAACCCTGGAGTTATAGGTTTCCACCTTCTTGTCATTTGCTTCAATCTCATTCTCCCCCGATTCAATCGCTTTGTCAACTTCTCGAGCATCTTCGTGATAGCAGGGTCGGTCCCTGGTTCATTTTCGTTTGATCTTATCGACATCGATTCGGCCCTATGAACAACTTCCTGCGATGGCTCGAGCTCGACCCTTCTTGGTGCATGGTTCTGATTTTGGAGTTGTGCTATTGCAGATTGTTGAGCCTTCAAAATTTCGAATATCACTCGAAGGCTGATACCTCCTTCTTCGCCTCCCTGTGCATTTTGACCGGCTGATCGAACATCTCTGCGGACGCTATTCTCGGGATCGACAACCAGATTTGCATTAATGGCAACATGGAAACTGATATCGATTGGGTATATGACCGGAACTCCATCAAAGTCAACTGGGGGTACTTCATTCTCTAGGGCGGATACATTGTCGTTCTCGCCATGAAAACCAAAGCCATTGTCTATGTGTGTGGGTGCTGCTTAAGAGTTTGACATGCTGATCCTAGAATCAAAGGTAATCACAAGAACAAGTATAAAATAGTGTGTGTTACGAAAGTTAGCACTAGTCAATGATTATTATGCGCCACACTGTTTACCCTAAAAACGGATAATAATTGAATTTATTTGTGGTTTTATTGAATTCACTTGGCACCAACTGAGAAAATACGTGAATTGATATTAAAATTGACTGTAAAGAAAAATAAAGCAAAGCAAATGAGATGTGCAACTTTGACCCTCAATCTAGATCGCCCTCGAACCAAACAAATATTTTACTGGAGAAAATGAACAAAGCAACAGACTATTGAAAGCTTAAGAGAAAGGTAGTATATTGCTTTGTATTGCGTGAATATGATGCCTTTTGCAAATAATTAGACCACCTTTATATAGTAGGGTAGTCCTACCTTTGATATAATTCGAAATACAGTAAGAAATCCCATGATTAGCTAATTAATCGTCCTTTTCTTGATACGTGCTGAGATTTCCTCCATGATCCTCGCACGATTGCGGATATTTTGGCTTTCCATTATTTGGATCGATAAACTTCCCTCGATCTTGCTCGATCTCTATCCTACTTGATTTTAATTTTGACCGACCTCGATCTCGATCGATCTATGGGCCACTAGCTCGGCAATCTAATTTTACACTGCGACCCGATATAAAATGGGGTCGAACCTTATCCTGCCTTGTTCCAGGACAAGCCCGATTTTGACCGTATACAGCCACGCAGCAAACCACGAAGACATAAAATATAAAGAGAATCAGCAAATTAATGACTTTTTTAATACATTTGTTGTTGCCAGTTGTCAATCACTGACCTTTTGATAGTAACTTTATGCTACTTTTGATACTCAATTCTAGTATAATTTTTTAGGAAAACGTCCTTAAGTTATGCAAAATAGTCCAGATACGTTTTTCATTAATAGTTGTGGTCTGCATATCTCAGTTGTAAGTAGCATACTATTGTCACAGTTCAAGTTCATGAAACTTATTGTTCTCTTTAGCCAACTTCATAGATTTATCTTTTGGGTTACATTATCATCACAACCCAAAAACATGTATACTATATAAATTTATATTATGTCTTAGAAATAACATTATTTATTTTTTTTCCTTATTGCAATGTGAGATTAGTCTAACTTTGCACCTTCTTCAAAAGATTATCTGCCTAGAAGTCTGCCAGTCATGTTTGATCCTCCCTCTTCGGCCAACCCTCTCTCATGGGTGTCATATTCACCCCCTTTATGGACTTAGCGTCCTTTAAGGACTCAACGTCGTAACTGAGATTTTTCCTGTCAGCATACTAAGGGAGCATGAGGTTCTGATACCATATTTGTCACAAGTCAGGCCTATGACATATATTGTCCATTTTATTAGCCTAACAGACCTCACGAATTCGTCTTTTGGGCTATGCCATCATTGAGCTCAAAAGTGTGTGTACCAAATGAACTTGTATTATGCCTTGTAAAATTTTTTGTGCGTACCAAGTGATGTATAACTTCAATGCCTTCGTATATAAATTTTGGACTAACGTTTCAACCAACTGATTTTTAAAATAATTTATTAGGTAAAAATGTAATTAGTCTTATAGTCATAAATAATAAAAATTCCTACTTAATTTAAATAAGAAATGATTTAAGAAGTTAAATTTTAGTAGATTTTAATCTCCTAAATATTAGGAAAATTATGTAAATGACTATTCTGTCCTAAATGAAATATATTTTAAAAGGGTAAAAAAGACGAACGACATTTCGCTAAGGGGCTTCATGCTTTTTATATAGTATAGAATAGATATATAGATATAGATATGTAAATTAAGCTTATTCAGAATTTAAATTTGATAGATCACTTGCTTTTACCATTGAATAAATTACACTCTTGAAATTATATATTGAATCTTTTTTGTTGTTAAATTTCTTATAAAATATAAATATTTAGTGGGGAAAATATTGAAATTAGTTATACTTATTAATTATATGGTACATTCTCCATGGCTACTAAATATTTGATTTGATTATATAACATTTTAAAATTACAAAAGGAGATTAGAGATTACTTGGGGATAGAGTAAATCAAACAAAAAAAGTTACTTATTTGAGACAAAAGATGGACATGAACATTAAATCCTCAAACTTATCCGTAGAAGTACACTCAATAACCATTATATCATGGGATATTTTAATGGAAAAAAGGCTAAAATTGTACCTATACTATTGAAAATTAGTCACGTTAATACCCGTTTTTACTTTCTGACCAAAATCATACCTACCGTTAGTAAAGTATATGAATATGTCCCTAACCCTAACAGAATTCTTACGTGGCACTAGGACCCCATAATAACTTTCCAACTAGGCAATTTTGACCTATTATTTTAGAAACCCGCCCCACCCTTATAACCCGTTAATTAGTATCTTGTAAATAATCTGACAGCAAGTCAGCCATCATCTTCTTTCGGATTCAAGGTTTTTGTTGTTGATGAATGTCACTTGTTGCCTTCAATGACATGGCTAGCATTTCTGAGGTTCCTTGAAAAACCACCACCACGGGTTGTCTTCATTTTTGTGACTACTAATCTTGACACAAAATTCAAAAAGGGAACCAACTGATCCTCATTCAAGGTTACTCTGCATGTGAAAACACCACCGGACAATGACCAATGAGCACTAAAAAACTTCCCAAAATAATGAAACTTCAATTGAACAGTATGATGAATGGCCGCCTCAGGCAGGGTGTAAAACAAAGTCATTCGTGAAGGTGAAGCAACCGAAGGCCAATAACATTTCCAAAATTGGGACCCACTAAGTTGAGTAAAGGAAACAAGGTTATCAAATTTGAATAATCTGCCATGAATTTTCCTGAGCTGAGCTTGAGTTTGAGCTAAGTGTTAATGAAGACTTCATGGAATATTCTAGAGGTTTGGGGGAGAAAGCATTGAGAAAGAGAAAACAAACTGTAGAAGAAGGAAATCTGATTTCATTATGTAGAATAGCATACATATATACACGGAAGATGCCAACTAGGACTAACCACCACTAACTAATGCCAGCTGGCCACTAACTGATTAACAAACTAACCTACTTAACAAACTAATGCGTAGTTAACTAACTAACCTCTAATAATTGAGATAACTTTCACATCTTAACACCCTCTCCCCCCCTCAAGTTGGAAGTGAGTGGAGCACATACAACTTGTCCAATATACTAGTGCTTAATGGCTGTTAGGGCCTTGGTTAGTATGTCTGCCAATTGGGCACTGGTAGTAATATGGTGCAAAGTAATCAGACCTTCTTGAAGTTTATCTCGCACAAAGTGACAATCAACTTCAATGTGTTTGGTTCGTTCATGAAAAATTGGATTCCTAGTTATGTGAAGTGCAGACTGGCTGTCACAGTATACATCAATAAGATGAGGGAATGGAACAATTAGCTCTTCAAATAACCTGCTTAGCCAAACCAATTCCCCTACAACTTTCCTTAACGACCTATATTCTGCTTCTGCAGATGATAAGGAGACAATTTCCTGCTTTTTGGATTTCCAGCTAACTGGACTGTGCCCCAGCAGTACAATGTAGCCACTGATAGACTTTCTAGAATCTGGACATGAAGCCCAATTTGAATCGCAATAGGCTTTCGCAGTGTAGTCTTCATCTTTGGAAAGAAAAATTCCTAATGTTGGATCAGTTCTCAGATATCTGAGGAGGTGAAAAACTTCCTTAAGATGAAGTTCTATGGGGTCTTGCATAAATTGACTCAAGTGTTGAACTCTATAAGCAATATCCGGTCAAGTATTGGTCAATAAGTTAAGTTTTCCCATCAACTTTCTGTAATAAGTAGGGTCTTACAATGGAATTCCTTCCTTGGCCTTTAATTTGACAGTGGGGTCTAGGGGAGAAGCAAATCCAGTCTGAGTCGAGCAGTCATATTCTTTAAATAAATCCAAAGCAAACTTTCTTTGTGATATCACCACACCATCTTTCTTATACCTTCCATTCCAAGGAAGTAGTGCAACTTCCCAAGGTCCTTGATTTTGAAGCTGTCATGAAGGAAGCTTTTCAGTCTTTCCAATTCTTCTAAACCAGTCCCTGTTTGTAAAGACCCGTAAAATTTCAAGTCTAAAAACAATGCCCGAATGGGTTCCCATGTGGTTATAACTGTAGAAATTCTTAAAACGGACGCCTGTGGAGTAAAAAGTACCCCGGGACTTAAAAGATAAAATTTTCCAGAATTGCGCGGGTCTGTGGTCCACTATGCGATTGCAGATCAGGTATGCATAGTGGTCGCATACCCGGACAGTTGCTGTCCATTTTGAGGACAGCTATGCGGCCCATAATGTGATCGCATTTCACGAATGCGGGCCGCATAGTTGTCGCATTATTGCACCTCTATTTTTGCGGAGGGAGTTATGCGACGCACTATGCAATCGCATAACAGGTATGCGAACCGCATAGTGGTCGCATACCTGGGCAGTCTGCTTTCCTTTTTGGCCCATCTGAAGGCCATTTATGCGACAGGTATGCGGACCGCATAACAGGAATGCGATCGCATTCCTGACCGCATACCTGCTTCGGGGCTTCTAATTTCTAATTTTAAAACCCAACCCCCAGTTTAATAAAACATCCCTCCCCTTCATTTTTAAAGACTATCTAATCAAAATAGAGAGAAGTGAGAGTGGGTTCTAGTGAGAGAAGTCCTCATCTTCCCCAAATTAGTCCTCCATCTCTACTCACTCCTGGAACTAATCGAGTAATTATCATCCTCTTCACCATAAGAGGTATGTCTTCACCCTATTTCCCTAAATTCTCATATTTTAGTTGGAATAGAACACACATAGGTTTGTTCTTGAAGAGGAAAGTTAAGACCTTGCATGCATGTGAATAATCTTCTATAATCTAGCAAAGGGAATAGGCTAGGGCAACCTTTCACTAAAAAGGGGGCTAGTTAATTTAAAGGACCACATAGTGTTTCATAAAATGCTCAAATAAGTTCAAGGTTCCTAACTCTAAGTTTGAATGTGTCATATTGTAAATTAGATTGAAGGCGTTAGAAGGTCCAGTGATTTGGGATAGAAATTAAAGGGGAATTTCGACTCGAGGTATGTATGGCTAACTTTAATCTTCGTAGAGTCACCTTGTTGGTGTCCGAGCATTCGTATTGAGTTTCTGGCTTATGCATATGTGAATCGATTGTTCTAATGTGTTGAGGCGTAAGATTCTGTTCTCTGACTGTCCTAGTTGATTTCCATGCCACCATGCTATATGAGATTGTGAAAAGGTGATTCTTTGTGCTTATTCTATCATGTGCAAAGCTTGTTAAAGGTTGAATACATCGGTATGACAGGATGTGCTGCAAAATGAAAGAAATGATGACGAATCAAATTGTTGAATGTATCTAAGTGCTAAATGCTGTGTAGCAAGTAATGGAAAGGAAATGTGGATTTATCTAATTGAACTATATGTTGATGGTACGTTGTATATCCTTGATTTCACATGGTTATTTGTTGTTACGAATGTATATTCTTGATGATAAAAATCCTTGTGATTGAATTGGTTGGTTGATGTTGCTATCAAATATGATTGTAAGGTGGGATCGGGTTGCACGCTGCAACAGAATTGTACGGTGGGATCGGGTTGCACGCCGCAATAGAATTGTACAGTGGGATCGGGTTGCACGCTACAACCGAAGAAATAAGGGTGGAATATGATTGTAAGGTGGGATCGGATTGCGCGCCGCAACAGGAGACCGATTGAAATAAGAAACTATGGAACTCTCATTTGTATTTTCTGTATCTCTATGAAGTACTTGTTTGGTTTCTTTAACTGTCTCCTATCTGTGTATTGTTTGATTTTACTTGGAGTAAAGCTTGTTCATACATACTAGTACTATTCCATGGTACTAACATCCCTTTTGCCGGGGGCGCTACATCTTTTATATGGATGTAGGTGGTTCTATAGCCGGTAGCTCGGTCAGCCGATAATGGTGCCTTCCTTTCATCTCCTCAGAATTTTTGGTGAGCCCCACTTCCTCTCGGGGTCGTGCGTAGTCTATGCCATCTTCTTTTGTACATTTTGTTCTATTAAGGTATAGCCGGGGCCTTGTTGCCGGCAAATCTATATACTCTACTTCGTATCTTTAGAGGCTTCGTAGACATTATGTGGGTTGTATATGTGTATTTGGGGTAGTTGTCGTACTCGTTTGTATTCATGATCCTGTATCGGGAGTGTTGTATTTTGGAATGTATGTTTTGGGAAGATTAAACGTTGAAGATGTTAAAAGAGGAAATTTGACTTATGTTGTAAACGTATGCTTTGATTCTATTTTGCTGTTTCACTTATAGATGTACATTATGAACATGGGGAAATGCGTTGGATAGGAAAGACAATCCATGTCCGCTTGACCGGGTTCATCGGGTAGGCGCCGGTCTCGTCCCACGATTTTGGGGCGTGACAAACTTGGTATCAGAGCCTCTGGTTTTAAAATGTGTCCTAGGATGTCTCGGAGCTGTGTCAAGTAGAGCCCTTCTTATCAGTGTGTTGTCGACCACATCTATAATTAGGGGGCTGCATGGACATTTAGGAAAGTTCCCTTTTATTGTTATTCTATATCGTGTGATGTGGTGAAAGGTGAGGTTGTCTACCTCTAACTCATGCATTGTTCCAATTTTTAGTAAATGACACCCAAGAAGAGAGCTCGACTCGGCCTAGAGGCCAATGCCACCCCAGGAGTAGTCATAAATTCTCCAGCTGATGATGCGGGTGCGAACGATTCCCTGGCCAAAAATCAGTCTGACTCCTCCACTCCAGGCCAGACTATTCCTATTCCTACTCCAGCGGAGGGTGCTGAAATCCCTCCCGCTGATATTCCTGACCCACCTCCAGCTCCAGCTTTCGGTCCCGATATTTCTGATGGGGACCTCAGGGGAGCTATCCAGATGTTGACCCAGTTAGTGGCCTCTCAGACCCAAAGATCAAATGTTTCCCCTACATCCTCTAGCGATCCAAGGGATTCTTCAGGTTCCAGAGTCAACGCCCCTCCAGAGTTCACAGGCACCGACCTAGAGGCTAATCCTCAGGAGTTCATTGATGAGATGTACAAGACCCTCCGATTTATGAGGGCTACTGAGACAGAGGGGGTTGTGTTGGCTTCCTATCGTCTGAAGGGAGCGGCGTATTCGTGGTTCGAGATGTGGGAGAGTATCCATGGAGAGGGGAGCCCTCTAGCAAGGTGGGATGAGTTTGTGGATGCCTTTATGGGTCCTTTCTTGCCTGCCGAGATTATGGCACCCTGTGCTACAGAGTTAGAGTTCCTTAAGCAGGGCAACATTAGTGTGTGGGAGTATCATATGGAGTTCGTGTGCTTGTCCAAATATGCTGTCCACATGGTGTCTACTATGGAGGCTAGAGTTCGTCGGTTTGTTTAGGGCCTTGGCCCTTGGTTATTAATGAAACTGCTACAACTACTCTGCATTCAGATATGAACTACGGGAAGATTGTGGGATTTTGCCAGGCTACGGAGGCTCGAAAATTAAAGATAAGAATGGAGAGGGAGAGTAGTAGTAGGGCCCGGTCAGCGGGCAACCCTGGGAGTTCAGTTGGAGGAGGGAGATTAGACCTTGGGAGAGGGTCATCAGGGCCATCTCAGTCCTATGCCCAGCCCTCAGCCACTGCGCCGCCATCAGGGCACAGTTATCAACAGGGAGGTCGCGTTGGACCAGGTTCAGACAGCTGGAGGTTCCATCAGTCGGGTCGTTCAGGTGGGTGGTTCCATCAACAGTTGAGGGCCCCATGCCCTAAGTGCAGGAGGTTTCATTCTAATCCCTATTACTTAGACATACGGGTATGCTATAAGTGTAGAGTGAGAGGCCATGTTCAGCGAGACTGACGTGCACCCCCTCAGGGCAAGGGTAGGGGCACTGCTCAACCATCCAGTTCTTCAGCCGCTACATCTTTAACACGCCCTCCATCCCGCGGGCCTCCATCTCCAGCAGGGCGCGGTGTAGCTAGGGGTAGAGAACGGGGTCAAGGGGGACCGAGTCGGTTCTATGATTTGGGTGGTCGCAAGAGTGCGGAGGCTTCTCCAGATGTTGTCACATGTATTATGACTTTTCATTCACATGATGTTTATGCTCTTATTGATCCCCGGTCTTCTTTGTCATATGTTACTCCATTTATTGCTTCAAGTTTTGGGATAGAACACGAACAACTTCACGAGCCGTTCTCTGTGTCGACTCCGGTTGGTGATTCTACTATGGCCGTGCGAGTCTATAGGAATTGTGTTGTCATGGTGCGTGATCGGGATACCACGACCAATCTTATTGAGTTAGAAATGGTAGATTTTGATGTAATCATGGGGATGGATTGGCTATATTCATGCTTTGCTAAACTCGACTATCGAACCAGAATTATGAGGCTCGAGTTTCCTAATGAACCAGTTATCGAGTGGGAGGGGAATAATGTTGTGCCAAGAGGTAGGCTTATTTCCTACCTTAAGGCCTCAAAGATGATCAGAAAAGGGTGCATCTACCATTTGGTCCGGGTTGCAGATACCACTTCAGAGGTTCCTGCTTCCGAATCTGTGCCTGCTGTGAATGAATTTCTTGAAGTATTTTCGGATGAGCTTCCTGGGATTCCACCAGATAGAGAGATCGATTTCAGGATTGATGTATTGCCAGATACGTAGCCAATATCTATTCCACCCTACCGAATGGCGCCAACAGAATTGAGAGAGTTAAAAGAATAATTGAAAGATATATTAGAAAAAGGGTTTCATTCGGCCAAGTGTGTCGCCTTGGGGCGCACCGGTTCTTTTTGTCAGAAAGAAAGACAGATCACTTCGGTTGTGTATTTATTATCGGCAGCTCGACAAGGTCACCATAAAAAACAAATACCCATTGCCTCGGATAGATGATTTGTTGAACCAGTTGCAAGGTGGTAAGTTCTTCTCAAAGATTGATTTACGGTCCGGGTATCACCAATTAAAGATCAGGGAGCAGGATATTCCTAAGACTGCCTTCAGGACTCGATATGGGCACTTTGAATTTCTGGTAATGTCTTTTGGGCTAACCTACGCCCCAACAGCTTTTATGGATCTTATGAATTGGGTTTTCAAACCGTTTCTTGATTCCTTTGTGATTGTCTTCATTGACGATATACTTGTTTATTCGCGAAGTCAGGAAGATCATGCTAATCACCTCAGGGCAGTTCTGCAGACTCTTCATCAGCACTAGTTGTATGCAAAGTTTTCAAAATGTGAGTTTTGGCTAGAATCAGTCACCCTTTTAGGCCAAGTTGTTTCGAGGGAAGGGATTTGGGTTGATCCCCATAAGATTGCAGCGGTAAGGCATTGGCCTAGACCAACGACCCCAACAGAGATTCACAGTTTCTTGGGTTTGGCTGGATATTATCAGAGGTTCATGGAGGGATTCTCTACCCGTGCCTCCCTATTGACTAAGTTGACGCAGAAAGCGGTTAAGTTTCAGTGGTCCGATGCTTGCGAAAAGAGTTTTAAAGAATTGAAATCAAGATTGACTTCGGCGCCAATGTTGACCTTGCCAGAAGGTTTAGAAGGGTTTGTGGTTTATTGTGATGCTTCAAGGGTTGGTTTGGGGTATGTATTGATGCAATGTGGTAAGGTAATAGCATATGCTTCTAGGCAGCTCAAGAATCACGAGAAAAATTACCCGACGCATGATTTGGAGCTCACGGCGGTTGTGTTTGCATTGAATATCTGGCGGCATTATTTTTATAGGGTCCATGTGGACGTGTTCACAGACCACAAGAGTCTTCAGTATTTATTCAAATAGAAGGAGTTGAACTTAAGGCAGCGGAGGTGGTTAGATTTGCTCAAGGATTATGATATGAATATTTTGTACCATCGAGGAAAGGCGAATGTGGTAGCCAACTCTCTTAGTCGGAAATCCATGGGTAGCTTGGCTCATTTGGAAGAAGGTCAGAGGCCTTTGGCTTGGGAGGTTTATCAGTTGACCAGTCTGGGGGTATGTCTTTCGGCCTCAGATGAAGGGAATGTTGTGGTGCGTAATGGAGCGAAGTCTTCGCTTGTGGAGGAAGTCAAGGGAAATCAATTCAGGGATCCAGCATTGGCACAGTTGAGAGAAACAATTCTGAATCACAAGATTACAACATTTTCACTCGGCAATGATGACGGTGTTTTGCGATGCCAAGGGAGGCTATGTGTTCTGGATGTGGATGATCTTCGTGAGAGAGTTATGGCAGAGGCTCACAATTCCAGGTATTCCGTACACCCAGGTTCTACAAAGATGTATCACGAATTCAAGGAGATTTATTGGTGGAATGGTATGAAGAGGGGATTGGCGGACCTTGTGGCTAGGTGTTCAAATTGTTAGCAAGTGAAGGCCGAGCATCAGAGGCCTGGTGGGTTGGCACAACTTATGGGAATACCGACGTGGAAATGGGAAATGATAAATATGGACTTTGTGGTGGGTTTATCTCACACTCCGCGTAGGTTCAACTCAATTTGGGTAATAGTGGATCGGCTCACGAAGTCGGCGCTTTTATTGCCAGTCAAGTCCACCGACACTGCAGAACAGTACGCTCAGTTGTATATCAAGGAAATAGTCAGGCTCCATGGCACTCCAGTATCTATTATCTTGGATCGAGGGGCCCAGTTCACAGCTAACTTTTGGAAGAAATTTCAGCAAGGTTTGGGTACGCAGGTAAATCTCAGCACAACTTTCAACCCGCAAACGGACGGTCAGGCAGAGCAGACTATTCAGACGCTTGAAGATATGTTACGGGCTTGTGTATTAGATTTCAAGGGTAGCTGGGATGATCACTTGCCTCTTATAGAATTTGCTTATAATAACAGTTTCCATGCTAGTATTCAGATGGACCCATTTGAGGCATTGTACAAAAGGAGGTGTAGGTCTCCGATTGGATGGTTCGAGGTTGGTGAGGCGGAACTTCTAGGGCCGGATCTTGTGCACCAAGATATGGAAAAAGTTAGAGTCATTCAGGAGAGGATAAAGACTGCTCAGAGTCGTCAGAAATCCTATGCGGACGTTCGTCGAAGAGATTTGGAGTTTCAAGTAGATGATTGGGTATTCTTGAAGGTGTCTCCCATGAAAGGAGTGATGCGGTTTGGGAAGAAAGGGAAATTGAGCCCAAGGTATGTCGGTCCATATAGGATTGCTCAAAGGATAGGGCAGGTGGCGTATAGGCTGGACTTGCCCTCTGAGATGTCATTAGTACACCCGGTGTTTCATGTGTCCATGCTAAAGAAGGTAGTTGGAGATCCATCTGTCATCGTGCCGGTTGAGACCATTGAAATTAATGAAAAGTTGTCATATGAAGAGGTTCCGGTTGCTATTCTTGATAGGCAAGTTCGTAGGTTGAGAAACAAAGAGGTCGCTTCGGTCAAAGTATTATGGCGGATTCAACAAGTCGAACAAGCCACGTGAGAAGCGGAAAATGAAATGAAAGAGAAATATTCCCACTTGCTTAAATAAGTCCGGTAGTGGTTTTGAAAGTTGTCATCTCTAAGCAATTTCATTGGTGTCAAATTGTGTGCAAGAACACTCCACTCCCCTAATTACCCTACTATTGTGACTTCTCAAACTTTGTGCCATAAATGTATATGTTGTTGTGATTATTTGGATCATGTGAAACTCATTGAAATAGCTGAATTATGTGCAACTCATTGTAATAGTTGAATTATGTGCAAATTTGTGGAGTTAACTGAAACATGTGAGGCTTGTGGAAGTAATTGAATTATATGAAACTTGTTGAAATGATCGGATTACGTGCAAGTTGATAGAGTAACTGAAAATGTGTGGAATTGGTTAAAATGTGTTTCGGGGGCTCTCTGACAGGTAGATAAGCCTAATTACAAAGGAAACTCTGGCGAAATTTTTAGGAAATATCAGAGTTAGTAAAAATTTATGTTCTCTTAACTAAGTGATTCCCCGGTCCTCATTCGAGGACGAATGATACTAAGTGAGGGAGGATGTAAAGACCCGTAAAATTTCAAGTCTAAAAACAATGCCCGAAATGGGTTCCCATGTG
Organism: Nicotiana knightiana; assembly: GCA_005239525.1. Taxonomy (NCBI): domain Eukaryota; kingdom Viridiplantae; phylum Streptophyta; class Magnoliopsida; order Solanales; family Solanaceae; genus Nicotiana; species Nicotiana knightiana. The sequence continues at coordinate 103,667 of ML400523.1, read as the reverse complement.
GTTATATCTGTAGAAATTCTTAAAACGGACCCTTGTGGAGTAAAAATTACCCCCGGGACTTAAAAGATAAAATTTTCCAGAATTGCGCGGGTCTGCGGTCCACTATGCGATCGCAGATCAGGTATGCAGACCGCATAGTGGTCGCATACCTGGACAGTTTCTATCCATTTAGAGGAAAACTATGCGGCCCATAATGCGATCACATTTCACGAATGCAGTCCGCATAGTTGTCACATTCTTGCACCTCTATTTTTGTGGAGGGAGTTATGCGACGCACTATGCGATCACATAACAGGTATGCGCACCGCATACTGATCGCATACCTGGGCAGTCTGCTTTCCTTTTTGGCCCATCTGAAGGCCATTTATGCGACAGGTATGCGGACGCATAACAGGAATGCGATCGCATTCCTGACCGCATACCTGCTTCGGGGCTTCTAGTTTCTAATTTTAAAACCCAACCCCCAGTTTAATAAAACACCCCTCCCCTTCATTTTTAAAGACTATCTAATCAAAATAGAGAGAAGTGAGAGTGGGTTCTAGTGAGAGAACTCCTCATCTTCCCCAAATTGGTCCTCCATCTCTACTCAGGCCTGGAACTAATCGAGTAATTGTCATCTTCTTCACCATAAGAGGTAAGTCTTCACCCTATTTCCCCAAATTCTCAGATTTTAGTTGGAATAGAACACACATAGGTTGGTTCTTGAAGAGGAAAGTTAAGACCTTGCATGCATGTGAATAATCTTCTAAGATCTAGCAAAGGGAATAGGCTAGGGCAACCTTTCACTAAAAAGGGGGATAGTTAATCTAAAGGGCCACATAGTGTTTGATAAAATGCCCAAATAAGTTCAAGGTTCCTAACTCTAACTTTGAATGTGTCACATTGTAAATTATATTGAAGGCGTTAGAAGGTCCGGTGATATGGGATAGAAGTTAAAGGGGAATTTCGACTCGAGGTATGTATGGCTAACTTTAATCTTCGTAGAGTCACCTTGTTGGTGTCCGAGCATTCGGTATGAGTTTCTGGCTTATGCATATGTGAATCGATTGTTCTAATGTGTTGAGGCATAAGATTCTGTTCTCTGATTGTCCTAGTTGATTTCCATGCCACCATTCTATATGAGATTGTGAAAAGGTGATTCTTTGTGCTTATTCTATCATGTTTAAAGCTTGTTAAAGGTTGAATACATCGGTATGAGAGGATGTGCTGCAAAATGAAATAAATGATAACGAATCAAATTGTTTAATGTATCTAAGGGCTAAATGTTGTGTAGCAAGTAACGGAAAGGAAATGTGGATTTATCTAATTGAACTATATGTTGATGGTATGCCGTATATGACTCATTATTTGGTAAAGATTACTGTGGCCTTGATTTCACATTGTTATTTGGTTGTTACGAATGTATATTCTTGATGATGAAAATCCTTGTGATTGAATTGGTTGGTTGATGTTGCTATCAAATATGATTGTAAGGTGGGATCGGATTGCACGCCGCAACAGAATTGTACGGTGGGATCGGGATCGGGTTGCACGCCGCAACAGAATTGTACGGTGGGATCGAGTTGCACGCCGCAACAGAAGAAATAAGGGTGGAATATGATTGTAAGGTGGGATCGGGTTGCGCAGCGCAATAGGAGAACGATTGAAATAAGAAACTGTGGAACCCTCATTTGGGTTTTCTGTATCTCTGTGAAGTACTTGTTTGGTTTCTTTGACTGTCTCCTATCTGTGTATTGTTTGATTTTACTTGGAGTAAAGCATGTTCATACATACTAGTACTATTCCATGGTACTAACGTCCCTTTTGCCGGGGGCGCTACATCTCTTATATGGATGTAGGTGGTTCAATAGAAGTTAGCTCGGTCTGCCGATAGTGGTGCCTTCCTTTCATCTCCTCAATAGTTTTGGTGAGCCCCACTTCCTTTCGGGGTTGTGCGTAGTCTATGCCATCTTCTTTTGTACATTTTGTTCTGTTAAGGTATAGTCGAGGCCTTGTTGCCGACAAGTCTATATACTCTTCTCCGTATCTTTAGAGGCTCCGTAGACATTATGTGGGTTGTATATGTGTATTTGGGGTAGTTGTCGTACTCATTTGTAATCATGATCCCGTATCGGGAGTGTTGTATTTTGGAATGTATGTTTTGGGAAGATTAAATGTTGAATATGTTAAAAGAGGAAATTTGACTTATGTTGTAAACGCATGCTTTGATTCTATTTTGATGTTTCACTTATAAATGTACATTATGAACACGGGGAAATACGTTGGGAAGGAAAGGCAATCCAGGTCCGCTTGAACGGGTTCATCCGCTTAGGCGCCGGTCTCGTCCCTCGGTTTTGGGGCGTGACACTGTTACAACTATATCATCCACGTAAACTGCCAAAAAGACCACATTAGTGCCTTCCTTCTTATGGAACAGTGAATAGTCAAACATTGAGTGTGTGTAACCCCTGGAATATTATGCTTCACTCAACTTGGCATACCACTGCATGCTTGCTTGTTTGAGTCCATATAAGGACTTGTTTAGTTTGCAGGCTAGTCCTTTCTTAGTGGCCTCTAGACCTGGTGGAATCTCCATATAGACTTCCTCATGGAGATCACCATGGAAGAATGCATTGTTGACATCAAGCTGGGACATGAACCATCCCTTCTTAACTGCAGTAGCAATCAAAGCTCTCAATGTGGTCATTTTTACCATAGGGGAGAATGTTTATGTGTAATCAATTCCAGCTTCTTGTGTGTATCCTTTTACAACTAGCCTTGCTTTAAACCTTTCAACACTTTCATCTGCCTTATGCTTGATTTTGTATACCCACTTACATCCTATGGCTTTCTTGCCAGAGGGCAAGGGTACCAGATCCCATGTGTGATTGTTGTGTTGTGCAAAGCATCAAACTCTTGAGTCATTGCTTCCTGCCAGGAAGGATTGTTGATTGCTTCCTCATATGAAATTGGTTCCTGTCTTGACAAATGTTTCTACAAAGAGCTTGACTATCATGGGTTAGAGCCTCAGTAGAAATAGAATTGTGGTTTGAGAATAATGCATTGAGTGAGAAAGAGTCAGCCTGGTATGTAGGGGCAGTTTCTGTTGGTTTGAGATTGGTAATGGAATGAATATAATCCTTTAGGTGTACTGGTGTCTTATGTTCCCTAAGAGATTTTCTAGGGCCAATATGAGATGTAGGTGATGCAGGGTTGTTAGGAATAAAGTCATTCTGTGTATGAAAGTGTAAGTCCATGGATGATGTTGGTGATGTGTAGAGATAGGAGTTCACTGGTTGAGAACTATTGTGTGTCGGGAGTTGGTCATCTGGGATGGTAGTAGAAGAGGATTCCAAGAGATTTGTTGTTTAAGTAACAGTTGACTTGTGTTGGCTGGTGTATTGTTCTAGTTCAGCTTCTAAATAGTCAATGAATGGGATAGAATTTAGAACTGATGGAAAGGAGGCAGTGTTGCCTTTTATGGCAAAGGGAAAGATACTTCCATTGAAGGTAAAATCTCTGGAAGCATGTATCTTTTTGGTGGCTAGATTCAAGACCTTATAACCTTTTATATTAAATGGATATCCAGCAAAAATATGAGGCATAGTTCTTGTCTCAAACTTATCTCTGTGAGGTTTAGGGACTGTAGGACAGCATAAACACTCAAAGCTTCTCATCTGTGAATACTTAGGTTTTCTTTGGTATAAGAGTTCATAGGGACATTTGTTGTTTAGGCTGCTAGAAGGTAGTCTGTTTATGATGTAAGTTGCACAGAGGATACATTCACCCCAATATTTAGTTGGTAGTTTTGACTGAAACAGACGGGCTCTAGTAGTATCCAGTAGGTATTTATGTTTCCTTTCTACTATACCATTATGTTGGGGTGTGTAGGGACAGGTTCTTTGGTGTATTATACCTTTGGATTGGAAAAAGGAATTGGTCTCTGTGTTTGTGAACTCCAGTCCATTGTCTGATATAATGGTTTTGACCTTGGTGTTGAATTGGTTTTCTATGAGAAGTATAAAAGCTTTGATGGCTTGAAGTGCATTACTCTTACATGACAGAAGTTGAGTCCATGTTGTTCTACTGTAGTCATCTACTATGGTAATGAAGTATTTGTAATTTTCATATGTTGTAACATGGTAAGGTCCCCACAAATCAACATGTAAGAGTTCAAACACTTTGGTGGCTATGCTGGTTTTTTCAGGAAAGGGGAGTCTTTCTTGTCTGGCCATTGGGCAGATAGAACAATCAAAAGGCTGTTTAGATGAGAAGATTGCAGGTATTGAAACAATGTTCCTCATTTTAACAAAAGGTACATGCCCAAGTCTATTATGCCACAGAACATTCACATCATTTCTAACAAATTCATGAAAGATCAAGGAAAAAGACCGTTCTTCATTGCTTGCAGATGAAATATTTACAAGTGAAAGGGGAACACACTTATTTGTGGGTAATGGTTTATTTACATTTCTGTGAAGATGACATTGTGTGTTGCAAGCACAACAACAAGCAGACAGAGAGGAAACTTTGATAGGATCATATTGTTTATTCTGCATGCACCTTTGACATAGAAAGTATAGGCCATCCATGGCTTTACCAATCACCAGAGGCCTCTTCATTGAAGGGGCCTGCAACAGACATGATTTATTAGATAAAGCAACCAAACGTTGAGGTTTTGTTAGAGAATGGACAGAAATTAAGTTGTATTTGAAGAAGGGTATAAACAATACTTTTTCCAGGATGATCTCATGTATAAGTGTCATTGTACCAATTTGTATTACTCTTACTTTATATCCATTTGGGATAATGAAAAGGAGAGGGTATGGTAAGGTTATGATTTTGGTCAAGAGAGATTTGTTAAATGTCATGTGATTTGAGGCTCCGGAATCTAATATCCATGAGTTAGCTTTATTTTTGAAACAATTACATGACAGTTTACTAAAGTCAATTGAGGATGTACATGCAAGAATACCTGCAAAGTTGGAAGTTACACAACCTGAGTTTGCAATGCTGGTGCCTTCTCCTCCATTTTCTATCTGAAAGTGCTGCAGTACGTTCATGATCTGCCTATATTGTTCTTGAGTCAGGTTCATAGTCTGAAGATTATCCTTCTATGCATCAAACTCATCATGTGATGGCATCTCCACTTGGGGTCCATGTACATTAGCAATTGTCATGTTTGTTCTGTTGAAGCCACCACTGGATCTATAGTTCTGAGCTGAAATGTGTTGATTGAAGCTATTGTTGTTTTTGAAGTTTTGTCCATGACTTTGAGGATAACCATGCAGCTTGTAACACTTGTTCTTAGTGTGTCCCGGCCTCTTACAATATTCACACATTGGTCTAGACCTGCTTGTACCATTGTAGTTATTTCCAGCAGAGTAGTTTGTTCTGTTTCAAGGTGCTTACATTCAAAGAGGTTGACTCCAGGGAAAATTGATTACTTTGCCTAATTTCCCTCTATTTTTCTTATTGAACCAACATTGAAAATTCTTGTGCCATCGAAGTCAATGGATTCATCATCAAAATGCTCCCACGTACCACATTATAGATCTCACTAAGTCCCATGAGGAAGGTACCAAACGCCTATCTTGTTCTGGCTTATGCATACTTTCTTTTTCTCCACATGTGCAATGACAAGTGCATTGATTTTTAGCACCTAGGTTACTCAGTTCTTCCCACAATTTCTTCATCTTAGAGTAATATCCTGTGATATCTAGAGGTCCTTGAGAAAGGTCATTAATCTGTGATATCTAGAGGTCGATCTTCCAATTCCTTCCACAATTCTGTCGCATTGTTCACATATTCCATGCTATCTACAATCTCCTTAGACAGTGATTTCAAAATCCACGAAATTACCATATCATCACATCTCTCCCACAATCGAAGGCTTTGGGAATCTGAGTCTGGTTTCTTACACTCTCAATTGATAAAAACCTATCTTGTTCTTAACAGAAAGTGCACGTAATACACTTCTCCTCCATGAACTATATCCAACACCATTAAAAGGAACAGATACTAACATTGCACCAGGATTATCTGAGGGGTGCATGTACAAAGGACTGCTCAGGTCCACAGCGGATTGGCCATTTTCAGCCGGTAAATCAATTTCTAAATCATTAGGTCGCTCATTTTCATCTAGAATCGCCATAGCTAATTCAATCAAGCTAAGTATTGGGAAACAGAACTGTCAAAACTAGAATTGAAAACTGTACTTGAGAAGGAAGATCGAATTGCTCGATTAAAACCAAAGATGATTCGCAAAACCAAAAAATGACTCGAACTTAGGTTTGCATGTGGCAGAAAATAGAAAAATCAATAGATCGATCGAACGAATGTAGAATTATAGTTACCGGAGGAGAAATTCTCATCGGCTCTGATACCATATCAAATTTGAATAATCTGCCATGAATTTTCCTGAGCTGAGCTTGAGCTTGAGCTAAGTGTTAATGGAGACTTCATGGAACATTCTAGAGGTTTGGGGGAGAAAGCATTGAGAAAGAAAAAATAAAATGTAGAAGAAGGAAATCTGATTTCATTCTGTAGAATAGCATACATATATACACGGTAGATGCCAACTAGGACTAACCACCACTAACTAATGACAGCTGGCCACTAACTGATTTAACAACCTAACCTACTTAACAAACTAATCTGTAGTTAACTAACTGACCTCTAATAATTAAGATAACTTTCACATCTTAACAAGGGTTAAGGAGAGAAAACCCAGATTCTACAAAAACAACGTGAAACCAGCAACAACTTATGGTCACGACAGCCGTCATCACTCAGCTCTTCCGCAAACACTTTCCTTAGAAATCTAGGTACGGAAAACGACTTGGTAAAACTCACATCAACAACTATGTCACTGTAATCGACCTCCATAAACTCTTTCGCTTCCTCTCCCTCAAGTATCGAATTTACGATTTTCGTCTCAGATTCCTGGATAATTTGGGTATCCGATTTTTTTACTGTTTCAGGTTTTTGGCTAATTTAGGTGTCCAATTTGATGGGTTGAGATTTGGGGATATGGGTTTCAATTGAAATTGAATACCCATTTGGCTGGAAACTAAAGGAGATAAGATCACCAAAGGTAATACCAAATGGTTGAAGTGCCTCTTCAGAGGGCGAAAGGTCGTCCTTTCGGTTGAGGGAAAGATGAATGGAATTCGATGAAGATGAAGATGGAATTTCTTGAGAGATGCTTAGAAGATACTAATTAACGGGTCATAAGGGTGGGGCAGGTTTCTAAAATAATGGGTCAAAAATTGCCTAGTTAGCAAATTATTATGGGTCCCGGTGCCACGTAGGAAATCTGTTAGGGTTAGGGACAAACTTATATATTTTACTAACAATAGGTATAATTTTTGACGGAAAGTAGAAACAGGTGTTAACGTGACTAATTTTCAATAGTATAGGTACAATTTTAATCTTTTTCCCTTTTTTAATCTTGCGCGCATATATATAATATTTGAATAGTTTAAAAAAGATATAACATTACTATGTATGGTCTATGAAAAAAGAAAAGGCATGAGCACATGTGAACCTACACTCCCCAACTTTGATAGAGTATTACTAAAAAATAAATTAAAACAGAAACAAGAATGGCTTTAGAAGGGCATATCATGTCTAGTCCCCATAAACAAATGGAAAAGATTATCTCTATAACATTTTGCATGATATTTTCCCCCCTCCCCCCCCCTCCCCCCTCTCATTTCTGTTTTCTTGATGGTAGATAGTTTTTCAAAATTTTTAATGATGTCAGCCAATAATAGGAGAGTTTCAAAATCCCACCAATCAAATTTCCTAAACCGCTGCATCAAAAACCAAACCACTACTTGCAACTTCCAACTTGCAACTCCTGTGGACCCAAACCACACCTCCACCATACCTAAGTTCCAGAACTTTCCTCTCATATTCTTAAGAGAACCTTCCCCTCCTCCGAATTTCCTAATGAGAGATTAAATATTAAAATAATTGTATAATTCTTTTTGACAAAAAAAAAAAAGGATAATTACATATTAAAATATTGAATAGAAGAGAAGCACAAGGAGGAAGATGCTGACTCCCCAAATGCCTAGAAGTCTAGAAACTTCCATTAAAACTATTTTATTTTTTATTATCCCTTCTTAAAATAGGAGGTGAATTGCTGATTCTTTCTATTTATATATATATAAATATCCCTTTAACACTTACTTCCAAAGCTTCTTTTTATCCATGGTTTCTCTTGTTTATTCAGTAATAAAAACAGCTCTACTGCTTAACGGCATAAACTATCTTCCCCAAAGAAGGAACTTTAGATTTCCAAAAGTCTAATCATAGTACAGAATCATAGTACTTGATCTGTTTACATCCTTCGTTTCTTCTTTTTCTTCCCAAAGGTACAATCTTTTCTACTGTTTTTCACTGCCAAACACTCCCTTAAAATTTTGGGTCATCTAAATCATCCTAACTTCAAGTGTTACAGTACGATATTAGGTACTTACAATGATGAATTCATTGTACTCGGTGAAAGAGGAGTACCCCGGATCAAGTTCCGAGGGTGGCGGCGGCGGCTCGGTAATGACACCTCCACAGCCAATGGAGGGGCTACACGACATTGGTCCACCACCATTCCTCACAAAGACATATGAAATGGTGGATGATTCAAGCACTGATCATGTTGTTTCTTGGAACAGAGGTGGTCAAAGCTTTGTTGTTTGGGATCCTCATGCCTTCTCCACTAGTCTACTCCCCAGATTCTTCAAACACAACAACTTCTCCAGCTTTGTCAGACAACTAAATACTTATGTAAGTACTCAATCTGGTCTTTATAATGCATCTTGAAGTGGGAAATTTATTTTTCAAATTAGTATTATTGCTATGTTTTTTGGTGCATTAAAAGTTGCTCCTGAATGCTAAATCTTTGTGAACACACAAGTGAATCCACCTTATGGCCTGCTTCAGTGTTTACAAGGCTATTAGTAAAAAGGAAAATCTCGAAAAAAAAAAAAATTCCCACTTTTACTGTTTAATTGCATATGTGAAACTTACCTTTTAGAATTGTGTTCTTAATTTCAGACGAATTAAGATATTCAAAAAAGGTCCTCTCTGATCTGGATGTTCAAATGATGCTTCCTTCAAGTTCTCAGCTGGTTGGTAAAACCTATTAGTAGTAAAATATTTATCATATGGTCCACAAGTTGTGCGGACCAAAAAGAAGGAAAAAAAAAAAAATTCACAAGTCTCAAGATTCAAGAATGGTTTGCTATCAGAAGAAAAAGAAAAAGATAAGATAGCTCTTGCAAAATTGGAAGATGATACTGAGCTGTAGGTTGAATTTGATTGTTGCAGGGATTTAGAAAGATTGATCCAGATAGATGGGAATTTGCAAACGAGGCATTTCTAAGGGGAAACAAACAGCTTCTAAGGAATATCAGGAGACGAAAAACAACTAATTCTCAGCTTCCGCCTACAGAACAAGCTCTTGGTCCTTGTGTTGAATTAGGAAGGTTCGGATTTGATGGAGAAGTTGATCGATTGAGGCGCGACAAGCAAGTTCTAATGATGGAATTAGTGAAGCTTAGACAGCAACAACAAAACACTCGATCTTACCTTCGATCGTTGGAGGTTAGGTTACAAGGAACTGAGAGGAAGCAACAACAAATGATGAATTTCTTAGCTAGAGCTATGCAAAATCCCGAGTTTGTCCAACAGTTGATCCGACAAAAAGAGAAAAGAAAAGAACTTGAAGAGGCTATAACAAAGAAAAGGCGACGACCTATTGATCAAGGGCCTAGTACAATGGATGTTGGAGAATCAAGCCGTCCCATAAAATCAGAACCTTTGGAATTCGGAGAGGGTAGTGGATTCCAAGTATCCGAACTTGAAGCACTTGCATTAGAAATTCAGGGATTTGGTAGAGCAAGAAGGGACCAAGACGAAGAAGAGACGAGAGAAGGGCTCGAGCAATTTGGCAACACGGATAGAGAACTCGATGAGGGATTCTGGGAAGAGCTATTTAACGATGAGGACGTGTCTGGAAATGAAGATGGTGACGAGGAAGATGTAAATGTCTTGGCAGAGAGGTTGGGTTTCTTGGATTCGAGCCCTTAGTAAAAGCCTGTAGACTAATATAGTTGGTGAAATTTTTCGAAAACTCGTTCATCTGCTGAACCATTAACATCCAAACAGATCATATAAAATCTTGTATGGAACTACATTGTTTTATTTACTATTCTTACTATTTAACTTATATTTCTTGATTCTGTGTAGTTGGTTCTGAAGTGTTCAATGAAGAATGAAGAAAGCAGCTAAAATGGATTGACTGGCTAATCTTTGGTAGTTTTTCTTCTGGAACCAATGTTCCAGTCCCTTTCTGTGTAAATTTAGGCCTTATTAGTCATAACATGTTAGGATTTTAAATGTCATTTCAACTTTTTGCAATTGACAGGATAGATTTGTAAAGCACGCAAGAGTCAAGTCAAAAAATCGCTTCTTGGTGTTTCTGGTTTCTTTAACATTCTGAATTACTTGGTTCCCTTCCACTGCCTTTATTAGTATATCTCTACTTCTCAGTCTTTATTTTCTCTGAATCCAAAATGCAGGCATAGGTTATGCAGATTTTGGTCAAGTCTATTGGTCTTTGAAGGTTATTGTAAATTCTCATTTTGGGTGATATATTGGTCATTAAGTAATGTTGCAATATTTTGTTTGTGGTTTTTAGATTGCTGTCTTGATGATGAAGCAGTTAAAAGTAGAAATGCCAGTTACTCCAGAATCAAGATTTTATTTGAAGTGGCTGTTTATAACTACTTTTGCCGGTAAAGATTCTTGTTGCCAGTTAGGGATGGCAAACGGGTAGGTCGGTTGAATATTAACAGCTCAAAAACAAATAATGCAAAAACGGAAAAAATATCTGACCTTACCTATATCTATTCTGGACAGAAAATGGGTTAACTAGCGTATAATATAGATATTCATATTATTCATGGCTTCTTGAATATGATTACTTTTGGGAATTCCGAGTCTTCCAAAATTGAGGAACCCCCAATTTGAGTTCTTACAAATATAAAAGTTAAACTCATTGATCTCTTTTTCATTTTATTATGCCGAGGGTCTTTCGGAAGCAACCTCTCTACCCTCGGGGCAGGGGTAAGGTCTGCGTACACACTACCCTTCCAGAGCCCACACATGAGATATTACTGGATAGTTGTTATTGTTGTAAACTTATAATTGGCTATCCATTTTTAAGTGGGTAATATAGATCTTATCCATATTTAACCAATTTTTAAAAAGGTCATGAGCCGAGATCCTCCCCAGACCTCACGATGTGAGATAATACTAAGTATGTTATTATTATCGTTATTGTCATTATGTAACCTAATTTCTTAGTGGATAAAATAGACGGATAATTATTTTTTTAAACCCATTTTGCCACCACTATTGCCAATTCATGTGGCCGTCTCTATTTGAGCGAAATGTATAAGTTCATGGTCCTAACTCCTAAGTCCTAACAAAATTTGCTTCTTTTAGTTGGCTTTGCTCCTTGCGTCTGTTGTTTTCAACCTGTCTTACGCAAATACAAATTTAGAATTTAACGATGAGTGTGATCTTATTATAGAATGGGTCAAAATTCGGTTGAGGAAATTCGGTATGAAGAGGTGATCAAGCGTGAGAACTGTAATTCATCACGGGCAACTCGGTCAAGAGCGATCAACGGTTGACAAGAATGAGCCGTTGAGTAGCCTTTTAGGGCCGAGGTTGAGCGGTAGGAACAAAAGTAACAACTAGTATAGATTTGGAACTTTCAAAGGGAATATTCCGTTGAATATTCCTTCTGTTGTACTTTTTAGGATTCTTTGGGAACATCTCATATAAATAGCAAGAGAGATAAGGCAAAATGCAGGGAATATTCTAGATGATAAGAACTCTTATGAAAAGTTGACTCTCAAGAGAAAATACAAAATATTGCCTTTCTATAAGATTCGATTTGTTGATTATCCCATCTTTTCTCGCATTAGATCCGAGGAAACCCCCTATATTCCTATATCCATTTGTCTTACATCAATGCCATAGAGAAGAATCATCCACCTCATTCAATATTTGGGTGAATCATTCTCTCTATTTATAATTATTGCCATTTAATATAGTTATTGCTTATCATTGTTCTTCCACTCACTCATAACAACATCATTTAATACCCATTGTATTAAATCAGTTTAAACGCAATTCCATGTTACTTGTATAAGCACGTGTTAGATCTAGAATTTATTATGTTTAACTAGGATTTACCCATTATCTTCTTGTTTAATTAGTTTAACAAAAAGTTTTATATTTTTTGGTCAAACAATTTGGCATCGTCTGTGGGGATTTTCTAGTTTCTTCTAGATCTAAAAAAAATTAAAAAAAAACCCTATATACTCCCCTGTGTGCACAAATCTAACATGGCAGGCAACGGTGAGGAAAAGAGGAAAGCGATAGCCAACCTCACCACCAACCTCCTTCATACCATCAACGAAGCAAATGAAACAGAGGGCGAAGATGTAACACCAAATGCCTCTCCCAGGCGAAACAGCTCGCCTCCTCCCCACAGTAGCATCACGACCTCGCACGGTAAAGGGTCCTCTACATCCACAATAGACACCAGCAATGAAAAAGTTACTCGAGGCGTGGTTGACAAACACTCTAACCAGCTTCCTCGACAAGCCCACTCAAAGGCCGAGCAGAGAGGAGGCAAGGGTTTGCGTTGCATCAGCAGATCCCCCTATCACAGGTACTACTCACAATGCTAGTGATGCAGGTAACAACACCCCCACGTCCATTTTGAAGAAGATGGAGGAGATGGAGAATGAGAAAAAAATGCTCCACAACCAAATGAAAGAACATCAAGAAAGGGTAGACAAAATACCGGGTGCACCAAAGCTTTTGCCAAAACAGGATGCCGGCCGGTTCGTGGAACAGCCGTACAGTGACGAGGCGGCACCACATGCCATACCCAAACCTTCAAAATGCCGTCGTATTTAAAAATATATGACGGCACGACAGACCCTGAGGATCATGTGACCCACTATGTCACTGCAGTAAAAGGCAACGACCTCGCCAAAGAACAAGTGTCATCCATATCGCTGAAAATTTTTGGTGAGACCTTAACCGGGGGAACGCTGACTTGGTATTCACAGTTACCTGTGCGTTCCATAGAAACATTCGAGGAGATCGCAGACAAGTTCGTCAACGCCCATGCCGGGGCGAAGAAATCAGAGGCGAGGGTGAACGACATATTCGCTATCAAGCAATCACCTGGCAAGGGACTCAAAGACTTCCTTACCCGATTCAACCGTGTAAGAATGATCCTTCCAAACGTATCTGAAGGAATGGCGGTATCTGCTTTCCAAAATGGGCTAAGCAGGAGTGGGTCAAGGGTAACCAGGAAGTTGCTAAGCCGTCTCATGAGATACCCTCCAACCATTTTGGACGAGATACATAATATTGTTCCGAGGTAAGAGCCGACGAAGACGACCTCAACGGATCTACCCAACGGCTGACCTCAGTCCAAATGGAGTCCAGGAAGGACCGGAGAAACGACAACATTTGAGATCTAGCGGGACCCCGATCCAATCGGGAGAGACATCATCCTTACATCAGAGGCGCCCTCATGCCGCCTCCACGCCACGACGAAGGCCCATCCAGGCCACGAACAGGAACCCACCGAAGTGAGAGAGGTATGCCCCATTTGTTATCTGCTCACAATTTCTGTGTTTCCCCTTCAGAAATAGTCTACGCACTAGAGAAGCTCGACCCAAAGGTCAAATGGCCGCAGAAGATGAGATCCGACACGAGCACCAAAAAGTCAAATGCCCTTTGAGAATTCCACCAGGATCGGGGTCACAAAAATGAGGACTGCATCGCCCTAAGATAGGAGGTCGTAAACATGCTCCACCAAGGGCACTTGAAGGAGCTGATGAGAGATCGGGGAAGAGCCAACTTCGCCTGAGGACGTGAACAGCACCAGGGATCGTCCAAACAACTTTCCCCGTCTTGAACCATTCAAATGATCGTTGGAGGAGGCGATGATGCATCAATCAACAACGTAAAGTTCACCACCACCCACAAACTTAAATGATCGATCACTCACGAACGATATGACAAACTCGAAGAGAGTATCATCTTCGATAAGTCGGATACCCACGATTTGGTTTCCCCGCATTATGACTATCTTGTCATTACTTTACGCATCTTAGACACTGATGTAAAACGTATTACAGTTGATGATGGGGGCGGCGCGTGCATCATCCACCCTCAATTTCTCGCACAAATAAAACTCGAGGATAGGATAGTGCCACACTGCATCACACTGACAGGTTTTAATAATGCAGTTGAGCGGACATCAAGAGAAATCACATTGCCTGTCCTTGCCAGCAGTGTCACTCTGGAAACCACATTCCACATCATGGATCAGGATACGACATACAACGCCATCATAGGTCGACCATGGATACACACCATGAAAGTCGTCCCCTCCAGCTTATATCAAGTCATCAAATTTCCCACCCCTGGGGTGTGTTCATCTTCCAAGGAGAGCAACACACTGCCCGAGAGTGCTATCGCGTCGCCCAAGGCTGAACATACACCCAACAACTGAAGGGAAAAGCCGAGGAGGCATAGCAATTAATGAAGTCGGGGTCGGACGGTGACGAAGGGAAAGACTTATCAGAGAACCCAAAATAATAGAAGCCACAGGATCAACCGTAGAGGATCTCGACCCCGTCCAACTCGACGATAACGAACACAACAAGAAAGCTTTCATCGGCCACAAGCTCCAAGAACTAGGTAAATTCCACCAGTTCTTAAAAAATAACATAGACATGTTTGCTTTTTTCCATGCAGATATGTCGGGCATCCCGAAGGAGATAGAAACACATAATTTTAATGTCGACCTATTCCACCCCCCCAATGCGGCAAGTTAGGAGAAAATTCAATGTCGCGATAAATAAAGTTGTCCGCGAGGAGGTGGAAAAGTTGCTCTAGAATGGCTCCATCAGAGAGTCAAAATATCCCCAATGGGTCGCCAATGTGATCATGGTGAAAAAGGAAAATGGGAAATGGCGGATTTGTGTAGACTTCACAGATCTGAACAAAGCGTGCTCGAAATACTCATTTCCACTGCCCCATATTAACCAGCTCATCGACGCAACGGCCGGGAACGAGCTATTATGTTTCCTTGACGCCTATGCGGGATACAACCAGATCCTCATGGAGGGAGAAGATCAGGAAAAAACCACTTTCATCACCCACCAGGGGACGTACTGCTATAGGGTTATGTCGTTCAGGTTGAAAAATGCAGGGGCGACGTATCAGAGACTGGTGACCAAAATGTTCAAGGACCAACTCGGCAGAACCATGGAAGTATAGATAAACGACATGTTGGTCAAGTCGAAAATAAAGGAAGACCACATCGACCACTTGAGAGAAGCCTTCGACATATTCAAGAGGTACAACATGAAATTGAACCCTGAGAAATGTGCCTTCGGTGTAACCTCGGGGAAGTTCCTCGAATTCTTAGTATTGCAACGAGACATCAAGGTCAACCCCGACCAAATCAAGGCTATATAGGGAATACCAGAGAACTTGACCAGCAAGAAGCAGGAACAGAAGCTGACCGGCCGTATAGCCGCCCCGTCAAGGTTCATCTCACGGTCCTCTAATAGGTGCCACAAATTTTTTGGCGTACTTAAAAAGGACAACAGACTCCATTAGAATTTTGAGTGTGTCGACGCCTTGAAGAAACTAAAGGCATACCTGTCCTCGCCCCCGCTGCTTGCTAAGGCAAAACCCGGAGAACGTTTCCTCATCTACCTGGCCATGTCCGATGTTGCAGTAAGTGCGGTTCTGTTCAGAGAAAATAAAGGTACGCAATCTCAAATCAACTATATTAGCAAAACTTGTGTCGACGCAGAAACGAGGTACACCCACTTCGAGAAGCTATCCCTAGCCTTGGTCGTAGCTTCACGAAAGTTTAGACCCTATTTTTAGTGCCACCCTATCTTAGTGGTCACGACATTTCCTCTAAGGAGTATCCTGCACAAACCCAAACTATCGGGTAGATTGGCCAAATAGGTCATAAAGCTGAGCGAGCACGATATAACCTATCAGCCGCGAACGATGATAAAGTCGCAAGTACTTGCCGACTTCGTCACCGACTTTAGTGCAAAAATAATGCCCGAGGTCGAAAAGGAAGACGCCAGTACTTCCACCAAAATGCACGACCTACGGGTCCTGTACACCGATGGCACTTCTAACGCATCAGGATCTAGACTGGGACTCGTGCTCGAGGTCCCAACAGGCGAAATACTTCGCCAGTCCATATGGTGCCCTGATATGACTAATAATAAGGCCGAGTATGAGGTTGTGATTGCAGGATTAAAATTTTCACTCAAGTATGGAGCACGACGAGTAGTCCTACGATGCGACTCGCAACTCGTCGTCAATCAAGTCATAGGGAATTTCCAAATCAAGGAATAACGACTGCAGAATTATCAGGCCAAAATCTGCAAACTGTTACCCGAGTTCGACGAACGCCAGCTCGACCAAATACCTTGAGCGCAGAACATCAAAGCAGACGGTCTCGCCAAACTGGCCCGACCACCAAAAGTATAGCCGAAGAAGGGAACTTGGTTACCCTTCTCCACTCGTCGATCGACCAAATCGAGGTATACACTATTAACTTAACTTGGGATTGACGCAATCGTATGGTCATTTACCTGTAGGATGACGTGCTTCCAAACGTCAACAAGAAGCCAAAAAGTTTCAAATGCAAGCAGCCAGATACATCGTCATCAATAACGACCTGTACAAAAGGACGTATGGCGGACCTCTAGCAAAGTTCTTAGGACCAAACCAGACACGGTGTGTCCTGGAGGAAGTCCACAAAGGTCACTGCGGGGCTCACACCGGCAATGGGTCATTAGTTAGATGCCTCATATGAGCAGGCTACTACTGGCCCACAATGAAAAAGGAAGCCGCCGACTTCGTTAAAAATGCGAACAATGCCAAAAATATGCCCTCATGATTTTATCAAGCAGGCGAGCCTCTTTAGCATTGTCGTTTTGGCCTATTGTCGGCCTCCTCCCAGCAGGACGAGGTAATGTACGATTTTTTTTTTTAGTTTTAACCAACAATTTTTTGTAGTGGGTGGAAGCAAGAGCATTTTCCCAAATATACGAACAAGAAATGATCACCTTTATATGGAGGAATATCATATGCCGTTTTGGCCTCCCCAAAGAAATCAGTTGTGACAACGGGCCCCAATTCACTGGGAAAAAGACCGTCGAGTTCTTTGAAAAATAGCACATCAAAAGAGTACTCTACACGCCATATCATCCTGCGGGCATCGATCAGGCGTCCTCCAACAAGTCAATATTGACCATATTGAAGAAGAATCTCGAGAACGCCAAGGGAATGTGGCCGGAATTACTGCCAGAAGTGCTATGGGCATACCGCACAACGCCAACAACGAGCACGGGATAAACACCATACTCACTGGTCTATGGGACTGATGCAGTAATACAGGTCGAGGTCGGAGAGCCAAGTCTAAGGTACTCACACGAGAGTGGGTCGATTAACGACGAGAGAAGGAGACAAGACCTTGATGAGGTCGAAGAACGAAGAGACATGGCTTACATAAGGATGGTCGCTTAGAAACAACAAGCAGAACGATACTACAACAAAAACGCCAAGCTCAGACCGCTCAAAGTAGGGGAATATGTACTTAAAGCCAAAACACAGGCGAGCAAGGACTCACAAGAAGGAAAGTTAAGGACTAATTAGGATGGCCCATACAAAAATTACGGCAGCAACAAGCAAGGGATCGTTCCAACTAGAAACAAGGGAAGGAAAACAACAACCAAACAACTAGAACGTCGCTCACCTCAAATACTTTAACTTCTAAAGGAAAATGTTCTCCGAGTCGTACTCTTTTTCCCTCACTTGAGTTTTGTCCCAATTGGGTTTTCTCAAGAAGGTTTTTAATGAGGCGACGAGGAGAACATTTCAAGTTAAACTATATTGAAGGTGCAGACCGATACATTCATTATCCGACCTCTCAATACTCCTCTAGGTCGCCCAATGAAGGGGCTAGATAGACTGTGACTGGAATGCCAGCCCAAAAAACATGTAAATTTCCCCAAGCTTATAGAAGCAAAATTTCTCCGATTATGTAACCTGAAAACACCAATGCAATTTACATTCGACCTCATTCGAATTAATTAAGAGTCAATATTCGACCTTGCCCGAATCGACTCACGTTTGACCTTGCTCGAATCGACTCATATTTGACCTCGTTCGAATTAATCAAGAGTCAACATTCGACCTCACTCAAATTGACTCACATTCGACCTTGCTCGAATCGACTCACAGTCAACCTCGTTTGAATTAATTAAAAGTCAACATTCGACCTCGCTCGAATCGAATCACACTCGACCTTGTTCGAATTAATTAAAAGTTAACATTCGACCTTGCTCAAATCGAATTACCATCGACCTCGTTTGAATTAATTAAGAATAAACATCCGACGTTGCTCGAATCAACTCGTATTCGACCTCACTCGAATTGAGCAATGTTCGACCTCGCACGAGTTCAACTTATAGTCGGCCTAACTCGAACTTTAATCAAAGCAATCAATTGAGGAAAACATTCGAGGAAACAACAAGAAACTCAGAAATAGACATCAAAATTATCATTCCAAAAGGTATCTTACAAGGGCCGAATAGACGCCTGCAAAATTAAAAAAAAGAGTACAAAACAAATACACTACTTGAAAGCATCACCACCATCATCGTCACCACCAGCTCCCTTGCTATCAGAGTATTCTCCATCATACCAAGCACCTGCTCAAGCCTGTCCAAGTCGTCTTTATCATCACCTTCCCCGGGCATAGCAGGATCATAACCACAAGCATCCCGAGCTGCACGCGCCTTAGCACGAGCATCCTCAAACACCGCCTGAGAAACTTTCTCGGCCGTAATCAACCCCCTGAATATGTCCAGGTGAGCCTCAGCATGAATCCACTTCTCATACAAATCCCGTGGAACATCGGCATAAGTGGAAACATGGGATGAAGACAGTTGAGCCAGTAGCTGCGCCTTTTCGGCCTTAAGAACGACAATCTCCTTATTTAGGTCTGAAACCTCTCCCTCTAGACCACCAATCCGTTCATTAAGTCTCTCTTCCTTAAGTGAGGCCGTCTTCGCTTCATTCGCCCGCTCAGATCTGATGACACATATGGAATCCTTAATGCCACCACTTCCGCCAAAGCTTTCGTCCTGGCTTCCTCGGCTCTCCCCAACTCTGCCGCTTTTTCGACCAACTCATCACTCAGGTCATTGGATCTGATCGAGCTTTGCTCAAGCTCGGCCCGTAGGGATGCCACCCGAGCCTGAAGGTCGACATACTCAGCCACAACCCCTTTGCTCACCTCGAACTCGTCCTTCTTGACCCTCAGCGCTAGGGGTGGGCATAAACTCCAAAAAACCGAACCGAATTAATCTAGTATTTCGGTTTCGGTTTTTTTGGTATTTCTGTTTATTTCGGTACATAAATTTTGGTATTTCGGTATTTCGGTTCGGTATACGGTATTGGGTTTTTGATATTTCGGTATACCGAAATAATTTTTTTTTTTTTTTGGATGACCGAGAAATTTGTCTAGGGCTGATCCTTTGGACCAACCGCAGCCTTCGAAACTCGATGGATAATGGGTCCGCCCCTATACCCTTTTCCACTTAAATACCAGGCTTTGCTTTGAATGGTGTGGGGGCTTGAACCTGTGACCTAAGACACAAATCCACCACCCTTGTCCACTTGAGCTACGCCCTGAGAGAAAATACCGAAATAGTTTAGTCCAAGCCCAACTTTATTTTTATTTTTTAGCCCAATAGCTTTAAGCCCACACCTCAAAATTCTAAAACCCCTAATTCCCTAATTCCTTACCCTTAGGCTTTAATAAGGTTCCACCAAGCAGATTAAGAACTTCTAAAATTTTTGGAGCATAGATAAAAAGTGTATACTGTATAGGCAGTCAATTATCTTTGGCATTGAGCTTGAATGAACTGTTCAACTATCCTTCTTTTTGCTTTAGGATAAAGTATGGCTTTATAGTAGAGGCATAAAAGGAATTATTGCTTTTTACGTGTAAGTTGTAATACTTAGGTGCAACTTTTTCTCTTGTATTAGCCAATGGTATTATAAGATGCTTCCTTGCATTGCCTCCGTGTTTAGTCAAATGCTAGTAAATAATACTAGTTGTATTGGTTTCAAAAGTTGAAACGTATCTTTTCAACCCTAAGAGCTACAGATTTGAATAGGCACAAGACATATAACATAGATTTGGTTTAAACCGAAACTGTACCGAAATCATACCGAACCAAAATAAGAAATACCGAACCGAAATTCTTAAATACTGAACCGAAGTACGAATGCCCATCCCTACTCAGCGCTCCCTCGAGCTCGCTACATCTACCGATGACTCTCACGGGCTTATCGTCCTTCTGCTTCAGTCCCTGTGAGATTGGAATTTACCATCTGCGCCAAGTAGGCGGCACAACGCACGATGCTTGGTACGATACTCCCTATACTTAGAATCCATTCTTTTGTAGAGAGCACTCGTCCTCTCTTCCCGGCGGGCCCACTCGATCTCCAGAATGAGAGTCTGGTAAATAGGCAGAGAGCAATCAGCAAAGACGTACAAGGTAAAGAAAACAAGAAAAAAATACGAGAATACGAAAAGGCAAAAATTTACCCTCAGGGCCATTCTAGAGATGCCTAACGATAGATCGGCGTCCTTAAACGTCTATAAGGCCCTATTCTCGATGCCAGCGCAAAGGGGAACCAAAGATGGGACCATACTCTCTGAGTTCATTAGCAAGTTGTAGTCCAAGGGAATGACGATGTTTCGGGTAGATCCCCCAATTCTCACCTCTACCCGAGTAAACCCCTCATCGAACATCCGTATCTCATCGGGGTGTATGTTGGAATCAGACCCATCATCATCCACGGCCATATTCTTTCCCCTCTCCTTGGTGCTTTGACGATGTTGGATCACTCCTCGGAACGACCTCTGTTGCCTCTGCTCGCTTTCCTTCCAGGGGTGCAGACTCCGTACCAAAAACAACGCCGCCATCGGGTGCGGCCATGGCCCCCACGGGATCGCACCCCCATTGGTTCTCCGTCCTCTGTAGTTGATCCGCCAATTTCCACTCTCCGCCTTTTCAGTGGAGCCGCTTGCTCCTCACCCGGCGAAGACTCGTCCACTAAATGAAATGTTGGAGAAGTTGGAGTCTCCGCTAATGGGGCAGCCACCCGACGGTCAGGCCTACGCCAAGACGGAGTCTGAGAAGAAGTAGTAGTCTGTACAGACTCGCCCGCAGTTAAAGCAAGTAGCGACCCGATCGAGGCACCCGAGTGGCGGAAAACGGGAGTAGGATCCTTCGCCTTTCTCGGATCCCTCCGACCTAACAACAAAAATAAAATTGCATAAGTGAAAAAGAAGATAGTATCAAGATCGAAGTAATTAAAGATCGGAACCTGGCTTACCGGTCGGAGAAACCTTAGGTCCAAATTTCTTGTTGAACGACGACTATTCGCGGATCCCAACCGTGTGGGGCAAGATTTGGGCCACCCAATCTCGAATATCGACGACCAATGGAGGAAGATGCTTATTGGCTACACAAAAATAAAGAAGAACAATCAAGTCACAAAAAGGGGGGGGGGGGGGAAA
>ML400523.1:44882-81640 GCA_005239525.1 Nicotiana knightiana | reverse complement strand
GGGGGGGGGGGGAACATACATCAATTAGCAAAATCACCTACGGGCAAAGTTCCACGCCCCAGGGAACCCATTGGGGTTCGCCACCACGTTCTTGGTTTTGATGAAAAAGAAGTTGACCCAAAATCGACGATTCACCTTATCATCCATTTTCACCACCAGCCCTTTGTTCCCGCGGTAGCGGAGATGTATCATCATGCCCCTGTGAAACCTTGATGCAAAAGGATGCAACAAATGGCGGATGGAAATTCCATTGTCGGCCAGCTCCGCGAACTTTATCAACATAAGGAAGAGTTTGTAAATGTAGGGGGAGAGTTGGGCCGGACAGACGCCGTAGTAGTGGCAGAATTCCTCCGCCAACGGAGGAAGAGGAAAAGAGTAACCCACTTGGAACGCGTATGCGTAAAATGCGCAATACCCAGGACGATGAACCTGGATCACGTCGTTCCCAGCTGGGACCGGGTCAATGTGGGCGGGAATGTTGTATTTGGTTCTGAGTACGGCAAGATGGGCTGCTTCTATCTCGGGTTTCACAGGCTCAGGATCATCCGCAGGCGACTTCGAAAAGTCTGACTTGGGTCCTGGATTACGAGGAAGGACTTCTTCCACAGTGGGGAAACTTTCATCCTCCACAACAATGGCCTCCCCTTCATCAGAGCGCATGGCCACTGACAACAGAGCTGGGTCTAAGGTCACCTCAGGGTTAGAACATGCACTAGCCATCTTTTAATAATGTGTATACGATGGAATCGAAGGTATAGAAGAAGTGGTGATGGTGGAAGTTGCTGGAAATAGGAACGCCGGAAGAAGAAGAAGAGACAATATGTAGGTTCGAAAGATCAGAGTGTGTAAAGGTTCTCCAAAGGGTTTTCCCCCTCTTATTTATAGAGAATAACGACACTCGAATCGATACAAATAACCATAAAAAGCACTGGAATCTAAACGACAGGGACACAAGGAATGGTGCAACGCATCGGGAAGACGCGTAATGATGACGCGTGACGCTGTGACGTCACTCTTAACCATCGTCATTGATAGTAGCTCTCAAAGCGACACATCACCATCTCGGCTGCGATCACCATTACTCGACCTCCCCGTCCTAATTTCTCAAAGAACTGCGATTAATGAAGTCCGCTCATTGAGGCCGACCAAAAGACGATCTCGATAAGCTGAGGGACTAACTGTATGAGTTAAAATTCGACTGAGGAAATTCGGCACGAAGAAGTGATCAAGCGTGAGAACTGTAGCTCAACACGGGCGGCTCGACCGAGAGCGATAAGCGATTGACAAGAATGAGCCGTTGAGTAGACCTTTAGGGCCGAGGTCGAGCGGTAGGAACAGAAGTAACAACTAGTATAGTTTTGGAACTTTCAAAGGGAATATTCCATTGAATATTCCTTCTGCTGTACTTTTTAGGGTTCTTTGGGAATATCCTATATCGATAGCAAGAGAATAAGGCAAAAGACAGGTAATATTCTAGATGATAAGAACTCTTATGAAAAGTTGACTCTCAAGAGGAAATACAAGATATTGCCCTTCCATAAAGATTCGATTTGTTTTTTGTCCCACCTTTTCTCGCATCAGATCCGAGGGAACCCCCTATATTCCTATATTTATTTGTCTTACATCAATGTCAGAGAGAAAAATCATCCACCTCATTCAATAGTTGGGTGAATCATTCTCTCTATTTACAATTATTTTCATTTAATATAGTTATTGCTAGGGGTGTGCATTCGAATCGGTTTATCGATAAATCGAATCGATTATTTGTTATCGATTTATCGATTTATCGATTTCGATTTCGATTCCGAAAATTTGCTTATCGAGTTATCGATTTTGATTTTGTCCACTTCACTTATCGATTTATCGATAAATCGATAAGAAATANAAGATTTTCCCCTACGGCCCTACCCTCCTGCCCCTTTAGAGCTGAACTGCTGAAACCTTAAATTTTCTTCACTCAAAATTCCTCCTTTCTCGGTTTCTTCCACAGATCTGATAATTCTCTATCTCCAAATGGGTTCTCTCAGTAAGTTGATTGTAATTTGGTAGAAGTTCTTTTCGTCAGTTAGGTAAGGAGCTGAACAATAATTAGTCTGCCTGAATTAAATCAATTAATCGTAGTATCATTTGGTATGATATAGTAATGATTAGTCGTCTATCTCTATTAGCTATCCACTATTTATACATGTTTTACACATAGTATACATATATTGAGTAAGGGTACTAAATATGACAACATCGCTTAGAGCTAGCGAATTTTCTTATTGGTGGAATCCCGCAAATTTTCTTATTGGTGTAATCGATATCGAATCGATAAGCCCCAAAAATCGATAAACCGAAATCGAAAAAATCGAAACCTTATTGAAACGATAACGATAAGCATATGTACAAATCGATAATCGATAAGTAATTATCGATAAGGGTCAAAATCGAATCGATAAATCGAATGCACACCCCTAGTTATTGCTTATCTTTGTTCTTCCACTCACTCATAACAACATCATTAATACCCATTGTATTAAATCGGTTTAAACGAAATTCCACGTTACTTGTATAAATACGTGTTAGATCTAGAATTTATTATGTTTAACTAGAATTTACCTATTATTTTCTAGTTTAATTAGTTTAACAAAAAGTTTTATACTTTTTGGTCAAATAATTATGGGTATTCGTTTTAATTTACTTCTTTATACATTTGTACACAGTTCAAATCGAATCACAATTAACTTCAATTGAATTATTGAACTAGTCGGTGATCTGTCTATGTGATTTATGGGGGAATTCATGCATTAATGGAGTGGCGAAACTTGTTTACTGGAGTATCGTTAAAGTTCAGGTGAATATGAGGTCAAAGGGTTGGTTATCTCATACTGACGTGTCGACTCTGGAGTTAAGAGTATCCTAGAAAATCAGTCGCTAGTAGTATAAGTTTCCCCACCTAGGAGACATGTCAGGTGCAATATAGGAAAGCATAGGTCATATCTACTTCGCATAATTGTGCATAATAGTTTTTTAATAGTAATTTTTTTTAACTAGCATATCTGAAATTGAGTTGCTAAATAGTTTAGGGCAGGGTTGTGCATAATTTGGTAAATATCGAATTACCTTATCGAAATCGAATATTTTGATATTCGATATGGTATTTGGTTTAAGTTTTAAAAAAATTATATGGTATTAGGTATGATATTTGATATTTTATAATGAAATATCGAAATACCGATCCTGTATCGAAATATATATTATATTACACAATACACATATTATTAATTATACTATAAACATAAAAAAATCTAAAATTTTACTTTTTTTTATTCTTTAAGTTCATCAATTAACTCTAAGTAACAAGACATTTCTAATGATCAAATTTATTCATTTATGTAGAGTTTTCTCTCTCTGGGTTGATATTTATTGGTTTTGGATAAAACTTTTGTCAACAAACGTTTTTAGTTTTGTACTTTTGAGTACTTTAATTACAAATATTACAGTCTATGATTGTATGCACTAGTTAGTATTCAAAACTGAATAAACCGAAGTTACCGAACCGAATAAACCGAAACCTAACGGAGAAAAATCGAACCATATCGAATTTAATTAGGTACGATATTAGTATGACATTTTAAGAAACCTAATACCGAAAATACTGAATCAAAATGTCTAAATACCGTACCGCACCAACCGACGAACACCCCTAATTTAGTGTCTTTAATCACTGAGCACCCGCATCAAAATAAAAAATTCTTGGCATAACCAAGTCAAATGGTGCATTGAGGAAAACTGGAGGGGCAAATGACGACCACAACAATAACATCCCAGTATAATTTTATAAGTGGGGCATGTGAAGGATAGTGTGTACGCAGACCTTTACCCTACTTGACGAGGTAGAGAGGTTATTTTCGATAAACCATCGGCTCAAAAAAAGATGAAAAGAGAAAGAAGGGAAGAAGAAGAAGAATAAAGAGGAAGAAGAAAGAAAGAATACAGAGACAAAGGACGATAAGGAAAAGGAAAAGGAAAAAAAAAACGACAACAACTACAACAACAAAAAATAACAAGTAAAAAAAAAGTAGCATCAAATAGTAACAAACTGGAAAATATGAAACACGAAGAGAACGAAACAATAGGAAAATACTAGAGGTCAAGAATACGAAAAAAGAGCGCTACTAATACTACTAGAAAAGAACGGGGAACTCTCGACTACCTACTAGCCTTCTATCCTAATCCTCGACCACCACACCCTTCTATCCTGGTCATCTCCTCAGTGAGCTGAAGTAGCGTCATGTCCCACATAATCACCTCTTCCCGATACTTCTTCGGCCTACCTCTACCCCTTCTTAGCCCCGCCATGGCCAGCCTCTCACACCTCCTAAAAGGAGCATCATACTCCCCCTCCGTACGTGTCCGAACCATCTCAGCCTCAACTCCCGTATCTTGTCCTCCAGGAGCCACTCCCACTTTGTCCCGAATAACTTCGTTCCTAATCTTATTTTTCCTGGTATGCTGACACATCGATCTCAATATTCTTATTTCTTCTACTTTCATCCTTCGAACATGAAAGTTCTTGACTGACCAACAATCAGCCCCATACAACATAGTAGGTCTAACCATCATTCTGTAGAGCTTACCCTTGAGTCTTGGTGGCACCTTCTTATCACACAAATTACTGGATGCAAGCCTCCATTTCATCCACCTCACACCAATACAGTGGGAGACCTCATCATCAATCTCCACGTTACCTAGGATTATAGAACCGAGATACTTGAAACTATCCTCTTCGGGATGACTTGGGTATCAAGTTTCACATCTACGTCCGCTTCATGAGTCCTGTCACTGAACTTACACTCCAAGTATTTTATTTTGGTCCTCTTCAACTTGAAACCTTTAGACTCTAGGGTCTATCTCCAGACCTCCAACGTCGTGTTAACCCCGCCTCTCGTCTCTTCAATCAGCAAATGACGATTCTTATTATTAAAAGAAAAAAGAGGGAAAAAAAGAAAGGTTTTTGACTTTCTTCTTTATGTCATTGCTTTCTCTTTTTTTTCACCCTCCCTTTTAAAGTATTTATTTGTTCTCTTCTCCGTTACTCCTTATTTTTCATTTATTTAAATAAATCATCGTTAAACTAGTGGAGAAGATATTAGCCTGAGTAAATTCTAATGATACGTGGGCGAATTTGAGGGAATCTCATAGAGAGTGGAGCATGTTGCATCAATGGCAATTGAGGTGAATAATAAGCTTTTAGCAAACATTTTGTCCCTGGTCTTTGAAGTTTGATCAGTTTAGAAGATTTAATTGTGAAATGAGAATGATTTACTTTGACAAAGTTTGAGATAAATAATTGGTTTTTAAGGATGATCAAATATTCAATGAGTAGCCATTCAACCTTTTAACAAATAATTGAAAATTAAAATGATAAAATGTTTACTTCTTGAAGTTTAAGGGAAAGTTTGACATATAAACGGAAATTAATGGAGGGGGAAACTGAAGTTTGCAATAATATGAGTGTTCATCAAACAAATAAATCTCCTCTGCCGAAGTACTTTTAACAATTTTAAGTTGTAATGGACGCGCCATTTCTTGCAGAAATGGAAAAGGCTCTGGCATTATTCAGAGTGAGCCCGTATATTCATTGCGTGCTTGAATTCATACACTCCATATATATACTTTATTTATCTATATTATCTATTAGGTAGCATAAGGTTTGCCTGCACATTACCCTCCTCATATCCCATCTATAAGAATATACTGAGTTTGTGTAACGACACAACTGGTTGTTTTGAGTATTTGTATTCCGTTTGGTAGTTCGAGGGCACGAGTAGCTTCATATGATGTATTATAACTTGTTTGTATCGTTGATTTTTATTTTCGAGGGGTTCGGGATTGATTTGGAAGAATGATTCTCAACTAGAAAGCTTTAAATTAAAGAGTTGACCAAGTTTGACTTTTATGAATTTGACCTCGGATCGGAGTTTTGATGGTTCCGTTAGATTCGGATGGTGATTTTGGAATTGGGTAGATGCCCGGATTTGCATTTGGAGGTTTCTAGAAGGATTTGGCCATAATTGGCGAAAGTTACCAATTAGAAGGTTTAGAAGGTTAAGAAGATTAATCGGGAGTTGACTTTGATGATATTGGATTCAAATTTTTGTCCCAGAAGTTGAAATAGGTTTGTTAAGTCACTTGAAACTTGTGTGTGAAATTTGAGGTCATTCCGAGTTGATTTGATATGGGTCGACACGAGTTTTAGAAGTTGAAAGTTCAAAAGTTTATTAAGTTTGATTTGAGGTGCGACTCGTGATTTTGATGTTGTTATGTGTAATTTGAGGCTTCGAGTACCTCCATATTATGTTTTGGGGCTTGTTGGCATGTTCAGACGGGGTCCCGAAGGGCTCGAGTGAGTTTCATGGTGGTTTCAGATCATTTCGGAGGATGATTTCATAGCTAGTTTCTGCTACCTTCTGTTGCCTTAATTATTCTTTGCGATCACGAAGCTATAGACGTGATCGCGTAGGTAGTGATTTAGAGCTGAGTAATTATCTCTTCACGTTTGCGACAGGTCAGTCACGTTCCCGTAGCCTTGTGAGGTTTGTGCACCGCGTTAACAGTGTGGTGTCGCGTTCGCGTATCAGCGAGGGAGCTGGAGGCTTTGTTTATCGCGTTCACATAGGAGGCAACACGAGCAACGGAGTTCATCGCGTTCGCGAGGGATGTTCCGCGAACGCATAGTGTTATATTGTGGAAGTGTATGTTGTTCATCATTAACACTAGGATACTTCCGCGTTCGCGAACATTATCCTTGGAACAGTGTTATAAAGTATGCTATTTCGGACCTTGAGCTCATTTAATCAGATTTTGAGTTGGGGAGCTCGGATTTGGGAGATGCTGGAGGAAATTTTTATCATGTGGATTGGAGTAAGTATTTTTGGCTCGATTTTTATTATATTCCATGATTCCATCTTCGATTATGGGATTTAACTGATGATTTNGGGGGGGGGGGGGGGGAGGGGGGGGGGGGGGGGGAGGTGACGAGCTTATAACACACGCCTAAATATGCTCGCTAGTCAAAGATAGTATAGTATAATATCGTATCCACAGAGATTGGAGTTAAATAGTATTTTCGTAGTTCGTAGCTAGATTTCTATCCAAGATTATCAACAGTTGAGAATTATGTGAATTAAAACTAAAATTAACTAAGAATCTAGATCTAATTGACTATGACAATCGCAACAGAAGTGAGTAAGGAAGGTATCAATGGAAGAAAATAGGGGTTGATTGGATAGGTGCAGGATAATTTCCTGGAATTTAGATCTAGTTAATTTACTCCTAATGTTCAAGTGATTCTCTTGAATTCACTTAATTATTAGTTCAAACATTTAGGAGAAACTCCTCTCTCGATTAAGTCTCAAACACAGTATGAACCAATTTAAGCTTGGTGAAAGATATGCAAGAATTTGTAATGGATTGATCTTTAGGAGAACCTCTTTCGATTATCCTCCTAACTAGATCTAAACAATAATTCAACTAGCCTATTTCGATTACTAAGAAGAATCAATGAATTCAACTAACAAGATAATGCAAAGACATCACAAGTTATGCCTCTCTAGATTACATGAACATGTGAATATAGATGCAATAATTAAATCATCCAAAACGATTCAATACATAAAAGTTAGAGTTAATATCCACAAATAAATATCAATACACCAAATTCATCAATCGCCAAAGAGAACTACTCCATAGATATGGAGTAATTCATCACAAATATAAAGAAAAGCATAAAACGATCCAAACTCTTGTCTTGGGTGTGGATTGAATGAAGAATTCCTTGTGCTTTCTCTTATCCACCTTCTCTCTAGCCTCCTTAGGTATTAGGTGTGACAAGAGTCCCAAAAATACCATTTTTCATGTATTTATACTAAGTAGGATCGGGCCCGGATGAAAATACCTTTTCCAATGCGAATTTAGTAAATACTCTGTAAAATTTGTACATGCGCACCACATGGGGCGACATGCCAGCCGGGAGGTTATGGGGATTTCCACAGAGCTTGCAATCTGACAGGAGCAAAAAAGGGCATCCGCGGCGCCACACGCGCCGCGGCTGTGGAAATTTCTCAAAGTCCAGCTTTTTCCTTGAATTTTGATATCTAGATGAGGTTCTCGACCCCCAAACGCGATCCGGCTTAATCCCTTGGGCTTTTACTCAGAATACAAAGCTCTAAATCACTCGAATTAGCTTCGTAACATTTACATAACTCAGAATCCTCCTACAAGGCATAAAATATACAATTAGTGCAAAACACTAGCGATTAAAGGTCAATTCTATTAAAGTGCAGTAAATTCGGGTGCAATAAGCGACTAAAATACGTGATTATAGCCTACCATCAATACCCCACACTTAAACCATTCTCGTCCTAGAGCAATCAAACTACACTTCATATAGACACGACCTTTTTAAACAACTCTAATAACTTATCACACCAAGAATATTTAAAATAGATTAAGCACAATACCGTAACATCCTAGCCTCAAGATTTTACTCAAAATCACCATGCATAATTTATAACCCGCTCACTTACTCTAACACATAGGTCAACGGCATCACCTTTTCTTCATGAATCAAGTGCCCTCACAATAATAGAGAGTAGTTTAACACACAATAAATTTATGAACAATTAGAAACTTAAGATAGGAAAAATTCACTCACTCTAAAAAACAACATTCATATTCTACAAAAGATAAGACATAGGCTTGCCCGTAGTGTACTACTCTACTAATTGAGCTCATTCAGTCAAGGATCAAGTAGGAGTTTAATTGGTTGTAATGTAAGCTGCGGGATGGGTAGGATACATTTAGATATAAGAGTGACTACACCTCCATAAGCACTTTAATACATATATTTCATTGTTCAAACCCCACACTTATGTCAAACCATAACTTTACCCTCACATCAATATACATTAACTCCCAACTTCTTTAAGCACAATTACACTAAGAGTTACCACTTATCAAAGAATATTTTGCAAAATAGTACAACATTTTTGTTCTTTTTTAATTCAAGTGGCTCTTATGTTTTTTTTCAAAATAATGCCCATTTCTCCTTATTTCATTAGTTCCACTCAAAAGCCAAACCAACCACCCCACGCTTCAACTTTATAAAGTTCATAACAAATTCAACTGCTCACAAGAGGTGAAAGGGTTCAAATAGATGATCAATTCAACAAACGAGTAAGGCTTGTATTGTGGTTGTCAAAGAAATAAGATTACATTCTCAAATGGGTTAACTACGATACATAACAATTAGGTGGATAAAAGCATATAACTTTTTTTTTAATAAACTACCCAAATGGATGTTCTGGGTTATGTTGTATTTCACAAAAACGAGTATAAGGGGGGCAATAAACCGTACCTCAAAAACAATATAACAGGGGTGTTGCCATCACCCAATAAAATGAAGGAGGACTGAGAAAACAAAAACGCGCAGGTCCTCCATTCCAAACACTATATATAACTCTAACTAACAAGGAAGTTAGATTTTTCATACTTTGTTCTTATTGTGGGCAACTGCCATTTATCAGGAAGGATTATACTTTTAGCCATGTTTGGGAGTTGTTGGAAGTTCTGGAAAATCTTGGCCTGATTGGAAGTAGCAGCGAGTTTAACCGGACAATCAACTATCTGGTTACCCTCCCTAATACAGTGTTGCACGCAAACATTAGCATCATTTATGGAGTTGATGATATTGTCCACAATCTACTTAATCTTGAGGTTGTTGGCCTCTTTATTTTTCAACATATTTTCAATGATCAAAGAGTCAAGTTCAAGAACAAAATTAGTGAGCCCATGATGGCTACACCATTTCATTCCAAATTCAGCCGCAAGAGCTTCGATCATATTGTTGCTATTACTCTGTACATTGACTGAGAAAGCCATGATTAAATCACTATTACAGTTTCTCACAATACCCCCAATACCTGCTGCGCAGTTTCTTTTATGATGCTCCCATCAGTATTTACCTTGATAGTATCCGCCGAGGGTGTTTCCCATCTAACTTTCTTCTAGGTTTGAGCGGGATTGAGTTTTTCTATCTTATCATAATAAGAAGGCCATTGGACCTTGCTATCAATACCAGGAATCACCTTCGCAATTGCCTGCTTTATGATCCAGACTCCTTGGTACTTCATAGCATTGTGGTTGAACTTGTTCTTGTTTTCATATCTACATGAGGTCCATTGCTTTCAAATTTCCCAATATATGATAGTAGGTGCAATCTGCATAATCTGTTTGTGTGTATTGTGTTGGAAGTTTTTGCATCCCACCATCTCTTGAAGGTTCCAATAATAGGTTCGAGTTAATGCTTCATTCCCATAGGTTGGCCTATTTAATTCCATATGAATTGTGTTGCATCACTTCCATTGAACACATGTTGCATGGTCTCAATCTGTGCATGATTACAACAAAAGCATCTAGAAACAATGTTAGTACCAAATTTTCTAATAGTGTCATCAAAAGGGAGTCTTTTCTTGAAAATCCTCCAAGTTAAAAAAGAGCATTTAAAAGAGATAGAGTTATGACAAACCTTACTAATGAACTCATTTTTTTGCCTACACGCTCTAATAGAATGCCAGACGAAGTTATTGGAGAACAAACCATTTTCATAGATATTTCAAATTGGGAAATCATCAGTGTTACTTCACCCACTGTGATATTAGATATAGTGTCAACAATATGGGCAGGAAATGTATCATTCAGCTTTATATTATCCCATGTACCATTGCAAATATAATGCTTGACTTGAACTTTAGCAGATTTTCTTTGATCCTGAACAACCATGGCCAAAGCCCCATAACCTGTCCAGTTGTCCCACCAGAAACTCGAGTTTCCTACTTGAATTTTCCAAATGATGTTAGGCTCAACCTTCTTCTTAATCTTCATCATACTTTTCCAGGAGTGAGAGTCAGAAGATATAGGAATTTCGGCCACAACATACAATATTTATTCCTAAGGAAGGTGCCCCAAAGAGAGGGTTGGGTTCTAAACCTCCATCATCTTTTAATGTTAAGAGATTCCGTAATATCTTCCATTCTTCTAATACCCACACCACCTTCCTCTTTAGGCGAACAAAGGTTCTTCCAAGCACATTAGTGATAGTTATTTTTTCGTTCGGAAGTTCCCAAAAGGTTTTCCTCTTTGTCCCGATTTCCTTCTTTGCACCTACGAGTATGATAGTATTTTGTCTAGCACCGCTAGTGATTAATGTTGTGTTTAACACTTTTACATAATATTTGTGCTATTGCTTTTCCATTTATTTTCTGTCTCTCACGTTGCTGATAATATTTTTCGGGTTTTGTTATCACAAATCTATTGTCTCTGAGCCGAGGGTCTCCCCGAAACAGCCTTTATACCTCCTTTGGGTAGGGGTAAGGCCTGCGTACATTCTACCCTCCCCACACCCTACTGGTGGGATTTTACTGGGTTGTTGTTGTTGTTTCTCCATGAGTTTGGGCACACTTTTAGGGGGATTCAAAGTTGATAAAGTATATATGGGGAGATATTGTAAAACGTGTTTAATAAGGATCAACTTGCCCCCATATGAGAGAATTTTACCCTTCCAAGCATTAAGCCTCTTCAACATATTATACCTTCCTTGATAAATAGGACACTCCATATAGTTGAAAAGGAAGCTTTTATCCATAAAACCTGAAGCATTCCTGATCCTGTTAATCCTGCTAGCTGAGGTGTTAGGTGCAGTGATTAAAAAGCTTTCTGCATCATTAGCTTTCTGGCCTGACACATTCTCATACCTCCTAATCACCTTCTTGATAAGCTTAATGGTCTTATTGTCCCCTCCACTGAAGATAACAATATCATCAGCATAAGCTAGGTGGTTAATAGTGGGGCCTCTACAATCCATAGTGAAAGGAGTGAAATTGGTCATACCAATGAGACTGTTGAGAGATATGGATAAAATTTAAGCTCCAATAATGAAAAGAGATGGGGATAATGGATCTTCTTTTTTGATCCATTGATAAGAGGTGAATAAGCCTTTTCTAGCACCATAAATAATGATAGAATACCGGACATCATCAACCAGTCTAAAGATTAGGTCAATCCATTCTTCATTAAAACCAAATTTCCTCATAACTGCCATAACAAAGTTCCATGACATTCTGTCGTATGCTTTTGCCATATCATGTTTCATAATGATGTTTCCACCAGTGTTAACCTATTTAATATTCTGGACAATCTCTTGAGCAAGTAGAACATTTTCAGTAATCATTCTCTCTTTGAAAAAGCCGCTTTAATTCTTTGATATGATCTTGTTAAGCAAGGGATTGAGCCTTCTAGACAATATTTTAGAAACAATTTTGCATGAGAAATTACCCAGACTAATTGGCCCGAGGTCAGATAAAACCGTAGGAGACCTCATTTTTGGTATAAGAACCAAACAAGTATGTGAATAAAGTTTGGTAAGCCTTCTACCATTGAAGAAATCTTGGACAAAATCCTGCACAACATCTTTGATAATATTCCAACATTTGTGATAAAAAGTCCCATTGTAGCCATCTGGCCGCGCTGAGCGAGAAGAACTCATGCTAAACAGAGCTTCCTTGATCTTCTCATATTTAGGTATGGCACTGAGGTTGCCATTGTCCTCCTCAGTTATGCAGCTGGGGATGTAGTTAAGAATATCTTGATCTCTGAAATCATGATGCAAGTTGAAAAGGTGTTGGAAGTGATGGACCGCAGCTTTAGCAATGTTATCTTCCCCTTGGATCCAGTTGTCTCTATGATTCTTAATTCGATGAAGCTAAAGTTTCCTTCTTCTATCTATGATCAGACTATGAAAATAAGTGGTATTGGAGTCACCATCCTCAAACCATCCGATGTTAGCTTTCTGTTTCAGCAAAGTATCTTGCATTCCCATCCACCTGATATACTCAGCATGCCCTTTGTTTAGCTCTTCTATGGATTGAGCATTATTATTGAGAAGGTCAAGTTGCTCCAGTTCTTGCATCTTTGCCTCCTAGATGTTGACTTGATAAAAAACATTAGCAATTACTTCTTTAGACAAATGGGTAATCTTCCTACTTAAGAGCTTCAATTTCTGTTATAGCTTCCACATAGGATTTCAGTAATCTGAGTGTGCCACACTTCTTCTACCAACTACAAAAAATCTGGTTGATCCAACCAAAAATCAAAGAATTTAAAGTATTTGATCCCATTATGTTGGCTATTATAGCTTTTAACAAGAAGAGGTCGATGATCAGAGCCAGTTCTAGCCAGATGCCTCACCATGTTATGTTGGAAAAGTTGAAACCATTGATCGTTAATGAAGACCCTATCAAGTCTTTTCCAAATTCTTTTTCTAAGCTCCCAATTGTTACACCATGTGAACTTGGGGCCAACATACCCCAATTCGACAACTTCACATGCATCCATACAATTGTTGAAATCAAGACTTTTATACATTCTACGATGTCTACCCCCTTTCTTCTCTCCAAGATCCAAAATAATGTTAAAATCACCACCAATGCACCATGGCTCGGTAATCTGACCATGAGCCAATTCCAAACTACACCACAAATCATTCCTTTCTATTACAGTGCATTTTACATAAATAAAAGTTAGAAAGAGATTATAATTGGTATTGGCATGATTAATCTGGATAGTAATTTGTTGGTCGTCATTAGCAATAACACTAGTTTGATAATTACCGGATTACATAAACCAAATTTGACCATTAGTGTTGGAGATACAGTGTTGTAAGCCAATATACTTCATATACCTTTTAATTTTGTTCATGGTGATGAAGGGTTCTAGGATAGCAACGAGTTCCACCTTGTTGATGATCATAAGTGTTTTTAGCCTTTGAATGGCATTTTAAGAATCCACACCTCTGATATTCCAGAAAATGGTGTTAATCATGGAAAAAACCAGTGGGGGATTAGTTTTTGTTCCTTCCATCACCTGGAAGATTAGCCTTGACTTTGTTCTTCTTCCCATTTTTTTGTTTTTCCTTTCCATTTTTAACAGGAGAAAAGCCATCCTCATTAGCCTGAATTTTTGTTCTGTTTGAAGTAGCTCTTCAGGGATGGTAACTGTGACTCTATCACAACCCGGAATCCCCACCGTCAGGAACATGATGGTGCCTAATATTACACTTGCTAGGCAAGCCAACGTTAGAGATTTATTAGCCAATTCTCTTACATTTAGGTGATTATCACTTAAAAAACTATAATAAGTTGAAATGAACGCGGAAATAAGTAAATAAAAACTTTGAATATACACTATTACTACCCAGAATCGGGAGTCACAATTCCCGAACATACTAAGATTTTACTACAAGTATTTGTCTGAAATAAAAATACAATTGTTTGCGAAATAAAGAAAACAATAAAATATGGGGGTATAGGAAGGAACGCCAGGGCCTGCGGACGCCAGCAGGACTACCTTGGGTCTCCTAGCAGTGATACCTACAGCCAACTTCTCGATCAGCCTGAACCTGCTCCACAATCTGCACAAGAAGTGCAGAGTGCAGAATCAGCACAACTGACCCCATGTACTGGTAAGTACCGAGCCTAACCTCGATGAAGGAGTGACGAGGCTTCGGCGGGACACTCACAATATACTCTACATACGGTATATAATATACTCTAATACGGTATATAATAAAAGCAAAAAGGAAGACAGAATAAAGTAAAGCAATAACTTGCAAGAAGTAAATACAGTACTTAAAGTATTTCATCAGTGTTCATCTATTACCAATCCTTAAGTGCAAATTAAGACTACCGTACTGCTAACACAATCAAATAAAAATATAAACATATAGATTGTTGCGGCGCGCAACCCGATCTCACCGTACATATCGTATTCTTCCCTTATTTTCCCTTAATAACATAAACAACAGAATATAAATAAAAGTGTTGCAGTGTGCAACCCGATCCCACCGTACAATATCAATTCGCCCTTATTCCTCCTCAATATATCACCATTATTCCACCTGTTATGTTGCACAACCCGATCCCAACATATCAGTATCAGTTACTCAGTAAGTACAGGAATTTCACAAATTCAACACAAAAACCCCTCACAATACTTAAACTTCAAAATAAAGTAAATGGGAAGCTTGTACTCTATAAAACCTTACACAAGTGATACTACTCAGCGAGACCAATCCAGAATATATCATAAAAGCACCAATGAAACAGCTTAAGAAAATAATAGAAGACAATAAAGCTACGGGATAACTAATACCTTCAACAAGGAGAAACAATGTCTAACAAGTAGCAACTAGGCATGGAAATACAAGTAAAGCATGTAATAGTTAAGGCAGGAAAAGAAACAATGTAAGAAGAATGGGAAAGAAACAGGTAAGACAGATAAATTGGCGGTGCATAAGTACTCGTCATCTCACATATACGCCGCTCACATGAATTTCATATAGCAACTAAGTCAAAGGTTCCTAATTCCCTGAAGTCAAGTTTAGACACAACACTTACCTCGCTCTACAGGCCTCTCAATGCTCAATTACCACTTTTCCTCTAGAATCCACCTCCAAACCACTTGTATCTAGCCACAATTAACTTAATAACATCAAATATTTCTAAAGGAATATATTGAAATGCATGAATTTAGATTTCTCAAACTTTTCCCCAAAAAGTCAAAAATCGACTGTGATGATCCAAAGGGGTCATCTCATGAATTAAGACACTATTCTCGGCTCATTAGCCTTAAAAAGACTAATTTTAATTACCTTGATTTGTGTGCGCGGTCCGGGCGTGAAATCGGAAAGCTTTTATGTGAAAATATGAGAAATAATAATTTTGAGATTTAAAATTTGGTTTAGTTGACTTTGGTCAATATTTTGAGCAAATGGACCCGGATCTGTGTTCCGACGATCCCGGGAGGTCCATAGTAAAATATGGGACTTGGTCGTATGCTTAGATTGAATTCCGAGGTCCCTAGCCTTAGAAATCAATTTTTGAAGAAAATTAATTTTCCGGATTTTTAATGAAATAAAGAAATGAATTAGTGTTTGAACTCGTTGGTATCGGGCCCGTATTTTAGTTCCGGAGCCCAGTACAGGTTTGTTATGATATTTAAGTCCTAGCTGTGAAATTTTGGTGAGAATCGGAGTTGATTTGACGTGATTCAGACGTCCGATTGAGAAATTGTGAAATTGAAGTGTTCATGAGGAAAATCATATGTTTGAGGTTAAATTCATAGTTTTTGATGTTATTTTGATGATATGATTGCACGAGCAAGTCCGTATGATGTTTTTAAACTTGCGCGCATGTTTGGTTTGGATCCCCGAGGGATCGGGTGAGTTTCGAGTAGGCTTCGGAGTGATTAGAACTTAGAAATCTCAGATGTGCATCTGGTGTCTGTCACCACATCTCTGATCTCACAATTGCGAGATTAGGCTTGCAATTGCGAAGTCAACAGACCTAGGAAATGCAACATTTTTATCGCAAATACGAGGAAGGCCTGGGAAGGCCATCCTCGCAAATGCGAGTTTTTGGCCGCAAATGCGAAGGCCTTCAGATGTCGCAAATGCGACATATATGTTGCAAATACGAAGGCAGCAGGATTTCAAAGGGATCGCAATTGCGATAACTGCAGCTACTCAAAACGAATTTCAGACGGGATTTTCAACCACTTTTCAATACTCTCAAACCCTAAACCTCTATAGGCGATTTTTCAAAGACCCAAACTTTTCCAAATCATTGGTAAGTGATCTCTAACTAATTCCTTTCAATCCTTAACAACTTTTAACAAGGTTTCAACCTAGAATCTAGAGTTTCCGTGGTAGAAATTGGGATTTTTGGGTAGAACTTAGGAACTTCAAATTTGAGAATTTAGACCTCGAATTGAGGTCGGATTCCAAAACCAGTTGTATATTCGGGCTCGGGGGAGAATGGGCAAACGGGTTTTGGTCCGGACCTCGAGTTTAGACAAAGCGTGCCCGGGGTCGATTTTTGTCTTTTGATAGAAAAACATAGGAAAACCATGATTTTTCATTAAAGTTAATGCCTTTATCAATAATTAATGATATTGAACCAATTGTGATTAGATTCGAGCGGGTTAGAGGCAAATCCTAAAGGAAAAGTTGTGCTTGAGCAGTGAATTGCTTGTGAAATCGAGGTAAGTGTTTTGTTTAACCTTGACTTGAGGGAATAGGAATCCCTAACTTAAATGCTATGTGAAATAGCATGTGTGTGGTGTATAGGTGAGGTGACGAGTATCTATGCACCACCAAATTATTTGTTTAACATGATCTTTTCCCCGTTCCAATCTATTATATTCCTGTCGTAATTGCTTTCATGATTTTGATGCCTCCATGTCCACTGGTTTTTGTCTACTTGTCGTTAAATATTGTTTCACGCATTTGAAAGTATTAATTGTTCCTTTGGTTTCATTGTGATATATAACAGGTTGAGCTGGTTGACAGTGTTTTATGATACATTCCGGTCATTGTGTAATGATAATTGGTGAAACTTATGAATAGTACAGCTTTCTGTTTACAATTGTTGAGACAAGAGTATTGTAAAAGACTTTAATCTAATTTGAGAAGCCTTTATTATAATTAATGAGATGTGATTGTCTGGTAGGAGCGGGTTGCACACCGCAACAAAGAGGAATAAGGGTGGATAGTTGGGATCGGGTTGCACGCCGCAGCAGGAGGAATAGGGGTGATATATATTGAGGAGTAATAAGGATGGACATGCGGGATCGGGTTG
Organism: Nicotiana knightiana; assembly: GCA_005239525.1. Lineage (NCBI taxonomy): Eukaryota > Viridiplantae > Streptophyta > Magnoliopsida > Solanales > Solanaceae > Nicotiana > Nicotiana knightiana. The sequence continues at coordinate 63,902 of ML400523.1, read as the reverse complement.
CACGCTGCAACAAGGAGTAATAAGGGAGAATATTCATGTTTACTTGTTTGTGATTATTAATTGGTGAAGTTTCTTAATTGTATAGTTTCTGTTTATTTTGCTGAGACATAAATATTGTGAAAGACTCTGATCTAATTTGTGGAACCCTTTTATTATAAATAATAAAATGTAATTGTCTGGTGGGAGCAAGTTGTACACCGCAATAGGAAAAATAAGGGTGATATATATAGGGAGGCGCAATAAGAGTCGACAGGTGGGAGCGGATTGCGCGCCGCAACAAGGAGAAATAAGGGAGGATATTCATGTTTTAATGATTATATGATAAAGACTGGAAAACTCACTGTTTTATTTTATTGTTCTCATACTCTGCTTTTACCGTTATTTAATTTGAAAATTTGGAAACTTACATGAGAATTGGTTATAGTTGAGATTTGGAAAGGGTGGTTGAGTTATTTTATTAATTGCTACAGATTATTATTTGTTTAGTTTAGAATTTCCTTCTTGCTTTATTATACATTGTTCACATGTTATATTATAAATGCCCCGTTGTAGCCTCGTCACTACTTCGTCGAGGTTAGGCTCGGCACTTACCAGTACATGGGGTCGGTTGTACTGATACTGCACATTGCACTTCTTTTGCAGATCCAGGTACCAGCCAGAGTTAGGTTGAAGTAGTAGCGGACACTATTCGTACGGAGACACGAGGTAGACCTGCCGGCGTTCGCAGATTCCTGAAGTCTTCTCTTTATTATTTAGCTTGCTATTTTAATTCATTCAAAAACATATATATATATATATATATATATATATATATATATATATATATATATATTCATTCAGCCAAATACCATTAGTATTCTTTAGTAGTTCGTGAATTGTGACTCCAGACCCTGGGTAGTTCGATATTAGAACTAGTTTCGTGGTTTCGTTTCATTATTTAATTACTATTGATATCATTTGTTGAATAGTAGTAGATTTTGCATTCATTTTAAACTGTTTACTTATGTTTAAAGAGATTTGTAAAAGAAAGCGGTTAGTAAAATTCTGACATTGGCTTGCCTAGCAAGTGTGGTGTTAGGCGCCATCACAATCCCGAGGGTTGGGAATTTGGGTCGTAAAAAATTGGTATCAGAGCACTAGGTTACCTAGGTCTCACAATTCACGAACAAGCTTAATAGGGTCTGAAGGATCAGTACGGGGATGTCTGTATTTATCTCTCAGAGGCTATAAAGTTAGGAACAAACTCGTTTTATATCTACTTTGTCGTGCGAATTCTTGTTATCCCAAATACTGATTGAATTCGTTTATTCTTGTCCTCTCACAAATCTCGACATCACGTAATGCATCTACAATCGGACAAGAAATGGAGCCCCAATGACAGCTATGATTAGGGGAAAATACAGAAGCAGAGCTCAGTCTAGAGCTCGAACATCAGCACCTATTGTAAAGCCTCAAATGGATCTAGACGCGGTGGTTCTAGCTCAGTCGGTACATGTTGGACTAGTTTAGATTCCAGAAGGATTTATAGCTACTCCAGTGTTGCAGGATGCACTAGTTTGTTAATTTAGGTTGGACAAGTTTACCAAACTATTTCCACTCTATTTAAGTGGTACATCTTTTGAAGATGCACATTATTTTCTTGACTACTGCTATGAAGTATTGTAGAACATGGGAATAAGTTGAAAGCAACGAGGTTGATTTATATGAGCTGTTAAGTTTAACATTGTGGATTATCAGACATTGTGACCTATGACTTCGTGTCAAGTGGGGAAGTCCATTGTCAAGGAATAGATTGCGGGGTCATGAGTTATATCGATTTTGGCCTGGAATGTATAAAGCCTGAGATTTTGCAAGAGATAAAGCTGGAACTTGCGGTATGTCCGCCTCCTTAATAACCCTATACCTCAGTACCAAAGGAGTTATATAAACAACTTTGAATCTACAGAAGGTCTACTCAATGTGGAAGTCATAGTCGCGGATTTTAGGGGTAGCTCAGCAGTGTTGGGTCAACATAGTAAAAGAAGAAATTGGCCGCCGGTGTTTGTCGTAAGCCTACGAAGAGGGCGACCAGCCATTGCAGTGCCAACTACTTGGATTAGTTCTCATAAATGCTATTGATAGAATTTGTTTCTTGGACTCTCCATAACGCGTGGCGCATAGGGTTTGGACGATTGTGTCAGGTCCCCATGACGGTGTAATAACATGCCATTAGGTTCGATAAGTTAGCCCGTCATACTCCTACATTGGTTCATATATCCAGAGAGCAAGTCCGCAGACTCATTAAAGGACTCAATTATGATCGTAAAATTTTGTACGACTCATGGAAGGTTGATACTTTATTTTGGCTAGTGGTAGAAATTGTCCTAGACTTGGGAGAGTCATACTTCATCAGAGCACTCAGGCTACGTGCCTCATTGCAGTTACAACTCAACTTACATGTCCAGCTAGGGGAAGGGGTCGGGATGTCGAAGGTGCAGGTCAGACTCCTAGAGGTGGAGACCTAGTATGTTGATATATTTTCTATGGTATGGTTGAGGTCGTTACACCACATGGTGTCATTACAAGTACAATTTCTAGTTATGATAAAGTGACAATTTCCTTAACTTGATTTGGTTATTAGTATTAATAAAGTCCCCCTAATATTCTCCACTCATGAGTGAGCTTCGTAACCCTGAAATCTACTTATGTGAATACTTGTATTAAGAAATTCTATGGAGATGGCTATGTCTATCATTACGTGTTGTAATTTGTTTAATAGAAAATATTTAAAAGAAGAAAAGGGTATGTTTCGAGTGGCGTGATGTGCATATTGCTTGTGATTTAGAACTGAGGGCGAGATCCTCGCATTTTAATATGATTTGGTATGTTTAAATCGGGCTACGAGCCGCGGTGGAAGTTATATAAGGACGAGATCCTTGTGATGAAAATTCTTGTGTTTAAATTCTCCCTTGTGAAATTAATTTTTTTACTATAGTACCAATAGGGAGCCATGCTTGTTAGGTTTATTTGAAAATTTTGTATAAAATTTATCGGTGCACAATCCATGTTATAACTATTGAGATTTGACCTATGAGATGGGTGCCCGCCCATGTGGCGTTAAATGAGACACGTTAATTCGGTTATATTATTATGAGTTCTTCATGCATCGCACCTCGTTATAAGTATTGTGAAGGTTTGAAAGGAGATTATTGTTAACATGAAGTTATCTGATGATTCTGTAATTGACTATGAACAACTATTAAGATCATGTTGAACCAAAAGGGTGTTCCATTCAAATGGTCGGACGAGTGTGAGGCGAGCTTTCAGAAGCTCAAGACAGCCTTGGCTTCAGCACCGGTGTTGGTGTTACCATCAGGTTCAGGATCTTTCACAGTATATTGTGATGCTTACCGTGTTGGGCTTGGAGCAGTATTGATGCAGGAATGCAAAGTGATTGCATATGCGTCTCGGAAGTTGAAGGTTCATGAGAAAAATTATCATGTCCATGACTTAGAGTTGGCATCCATTGTTCACACATTGAATATTTGGAGGCACTATCTTTATGGTGTGTTTTGTGAGGTTTTCACGGACCATCGCAGTCTCCAGTACTTGTTCAAGCAAAAGGATCTTAATTTAAGGCAGAGGATATGGTTAGAGTTATTTAATGATTATGATGTCACTATATTATATCGTCCAGGGAAGGCCAATGTGATGTCCGATGCATTGAGTAGGAAGGCAGTGAGTATGGGCAGCCTTGCATTCACTCCAGTCGGTGAGAGACCGTTAGCTTCAGACATTCCGACTTTGGCTAATCAGTTTGTGAGGTTGGATATCTCGCCCAAATGTGTTTTAGCTTGTACAGTCGCTCGGTATTCCTTATTTGAGCATATCAGAGATCAGTAGGATGATGATCCGCATTTGATGGTCCTTAGGGACACAGTTCAGCACGATGGTGGCAAGAAAGTTACAGTTGGAGATGACGGGGTTTTGAGGATGCAGGGTCGTATATGTGTGCCTAATGTTGATGGGTTTCGTGAGTTGATCCTTGAGGAGGCTCACAGTTCTAAGTATTCTATTCACCGGGTGCTGCCAAGATGTATCAGGACCTACGGCAGCATTATTGGTGGCGAAGGATGAAGAAGGATATTGTTGCTTATGTGGCTCGTTGCTTGAATTGTCAACAGGTAATGTATGAGCATCAGAGACCCGATGGTTTTCTTCAGCAGATAGAGATTCCTGAGTAGAAGGGGGAGCGTATCACTATGGACTTCTTTGTTGGAATCCCACTGACTCAGAGGTAGTTCGACGTTGTTTGGGTTACTGTGGATAGGCTGACTAAATCAGCACATTTCATTCCAGTGGCAAGTACTTATACTTCAGAGCGGTTGGCAGAGATATATATTCGAGAGATTGTTTGCCTTCACGGTGTGCCCGTGTCTATCATTTCTGATCGGGGTTCGCAACTTACTTCGCACTTTTGGAGGACGGTTAAGCGTGAGTTGGGTTCACGGGTTGAGTTGAGTACAACATTCAACCCTCAGACGGATGGGCAGTCCGAGCGTACTATTCAGATCTTGGAGGATATGCTATGCGCCTGTGTTATTGATTTTGGAGGTTCTTGGGATCAGTTCTTGCTGTTAGCGGAGTTTGCCTACAATAATAGCTATCAGTCGAGCATTCAGATGGCTCCCTATGAGGCACTATATGGTAGACGGTGTAGATCACCAGTTGGATGGTTTGAGCTAGGAGAGGCTCGGTTATTGGTTACAGACTTTGTTCAAGAGGCCTTAGATAAGGTCAAGGTTATACAGGATCGACTTTGTGCAGCTCAGTCCAGGCAAAAGAGTTATGTCGACCATAAGGTTCGTGATGTGGCATTCATGGTTGGAAAGAGGGTATTACTTCGGGTATCGCCCATGAAGGGTGTTATGAGGTATGGGAAGAAGGGCAAGTTGAGCCCTATGTATGTCGGGCCATTTGAGATTCTTGATAGAGTGGGGGAGGTAGCTTATAGACTTACGTTGCCTCCAGGATTATCCTCAGTTCATCCGGTATTTCATGTATCTATGCTCCGGAAATATCATGGTGACCCGTCCCACGTTCAGATTTCAGCTCTGTCCGATTGGACAAATATTTGACTTATAAGGAAGAGCCGGTAGCCATTTTGGACCAGCATGTTTGTCAGTTGATATCAAGGAGTTACCCTTCCGTTCGAGTGTATTGGAAAGGTCATCCCGTCGAGGCAGCTACTTGGGAGTCCGAGTCGGATATGCAGAATAGATATCCCCACTTGTTTGCCAGTTCAGGTAATTTTCTATGTCCGTTCAAGGACGAACGTTTGTTTTAGAGGTGGAGATTGTGATGAACCAAAAGGGTCACCTCAGGAATTAAGAAATTATTCTGGGCTCATTATCCTTAAACAGATTAATTTTAATTACCTCAATTTGCATGCACGGTCCGCGCGTGAAACCAGAAAGCTTTTATGTGAAAATATGAGAAATAATAATTTTGGGATTTAAAATTTGGTTTTAGTTGACTTTGATCAACATTTCGAGCAAAAATACCCGGATCTATGTTCCGACGATCCTGGAATGTCCGCAGTAAAATATGGGACTTGGGCGTATGCCCGGAATTGAATTCCGAGGTCCCTAGCCTTAGAAATCAATTTTAGTTCCGGAGCACGGTACAGGTTTGTTATGATATTTAAGTCCTATCTGTGAAATTTGGTGCGAATCGGAGTTAATTTGACGTGATTCGGACGTCCGGTTGAGAAATTGTGAAATTGAAGTGTTCTTGAGGAAAATCATGAGTTTGAGGTTAAATTCATAGTTTTTGATGTTATTTTGATGATCTGATCGAACGATCAAGTCCGTATGATATTTTTAGACTTGCGTGCATGTTTGGTTTGGAGCCCCGAGGGATCGGGTGAGTTTCGGGTAGGCTACAGAGTGATTAAAACTTAGAAATCTCATATGTGCATCTGGTGTCTGTCACCACATCTTTGATCTCGCAATTGCGAGATCAGACTTCGCAATTGCGAAGTCAACAGACCTGGGAAATGCGACATTTTTGTCGCAAATGCGAGTTTTTGGATGCAAATGCGAAGGCCTTCAGATGTCGCAAATGCGACATATATGTCACAAATGCGAAGGCAGCATGATTTCACGGGGTGTCAATTGCGAACCCCTGATCGCAATTGCGATAACCGCAGCTGCTCAAAACAAATTTTAGACGGGATTTTCACCCACTTTTCAATTCTCTCAAATCCTAAACCTCCAGGCGATTTTCCAAAGACCCAAACTTCTCCAAATCATCGGTAAGTGATCTCTAACTAATTCCTTTCAATCCTTAACAACTTTTAACAAGGTTTCAACCTAGAATCTAGAGTTTTCATGGTAAAAATTGGGATTTTTGGGTAGAACTTAGGAACTTCAAAATTTAGGAATTTAGACCTTGAATGGAGGTCGGATTCCAAAACCAGTTGTATATCCGGGCTCGGGGAGAAAGGGTAAACGGGTTTTGGTCCGAACCTCGAGTTTAGACCAAGCGGGCTCGGGGTCAACTTTTGTCTTTTGATAGGAAAACATAGGAAAACCATGATTTTTCATTAAAGTTAATGCCTTTAGCAACAATTAATGATATTGAACCAATTGTGATTAGATTCGAGCAGGTTAAAGGCAAATACTAAAGGAAAAGTTGTGCTTGAGCAGTGAATTACTTGTGAAATTGAGGTAAGTGTTTGGTTTAACCTTGACTTGAGGGAATAAGAATCCCCAACTTAAATGTTGTGTGAAATCGCATTTGTGTGGTGTGTAGGTGAGGTGACGAGTATCTATGCACCACCAAATTATTTATTTAACATGATCTTTTCCCCATTCCAATCTATTATATTCCTATCTTAATTGCTTTCATGATTTTGATGCCTCCATGTCCACTAGTTTTCTTCTATTTGTCGTTAAATATTGTTTCACGCATTTGAAAGTATTAATTGTTCCCTTGGCTTTATTGTGATACATAAAAGGTTGAGATGGTTGTCAGTGTTTTATGATACATTCTGGTTGATTTTATTGTGTAATGAAAATTGGTGAAACTTCTGAATAGTACAACTTTCTGTTTGCAAATGTTGAGACAAGAAAACCGTGAAAGACTTTAATCTAATTTGAGAAGCCTTTATTATAATTAATGAGATGTGATTATCTGGTGGGAGCGGGTTGCACGCCACAACAAGGAGGAATAAGGGTGTACAGGTGGGATCGGGTTGCACGCTGCAACATGAGGAATAAGGGTGATATATATTGAGGAGTAATAAGGGTGGACAGGTGGGATCGGGTTGCACGCCGCAACAAGGAGTAATAAAGGAGAATATTCATCTTTATTTGTTATGTGATTAATAATTGGTGAAGTTTCTTAATTGTGCAGTTTTTGTTTATTTTGCTGAGACAAAAATATTGTGAAAGACTCTGATCTAATTTGTGGAACCCTTTTTTTATAAATAATGAAATGTAATTGTCTGGTGAGAGCGGGTTGCACGCCTCAAAAAGGAGTGATAAGGGTGGACAGGTGGGATTGGGTTGCACGCCGCACTAGGAGAAATAAGGTTGATATATATAAGGAGGAGCAATAAGGGTGGACAGGTGGGAGCGGGTTGCGCGCCGCAACAAGAAACAATAAGGGAGGATATTCATGTTTTACTGATTATATGATAAAGATTGGAAACTCACTGTTTTATTTTATTGTTCCCATACTCTGCTTTTACCGTTATTTAATTTGGAAATTTGGAAACTTACGTGAGAATTGGTTATAGCTGAGATCTGGAAAGGGTGGCTGAGTTATTTTATTAATTGCTACAGATCATTGTTTGTTTAGTTTAGAATTTCCTTATTGTTTTATTATACATTGTTCACAGGTTATATTATAACTTCCTCGTTGTAGCCTCGTCACTACTTCGTCGAGGTTAGGCTCGGAACTTACCAGTACATGGGGTCGATTGTACTGATACTGCACTCTGCACTTCTTGTGCAGATCCAGGTACCGGCTAGAGTTAGGTTGAAGTAGTAGCTGATACTGCTCGTACGGAGACACGCGGTAGATTTGTCGGCGTCCGCAAATTCCTGGAGTATTCTCTTTATTATTTAGGTGGATGTTTTAATTCATTCAAAAATAGATATATATTTCTTTCAACCAAATACTTGTAGTATTCTTTAGTAGTTCGTGAATTGTGACTCCATACCCTGGGTAGTTCGATATTAGCACTAGTTTTGTGGTTTCGTTTCATTATTTAATTAATATTGATATCATTTTTTGAATAGTAGTATATTTCGCATTCATTTTAAACTCTTTACTTATGTTTAAAGAGATTTGTAAAAGAAAGCGATTAGTAAAATTCTGACATTGGCTTGCCTAGCAAGTGTGGTGTTAGGCGCCATCACGATCCCGAGGGTTGGGAATTTGGGTCGTGACAACCACCCCGAGTATGCTTGGTCAAAAATCGAGGTTCGGAACAAAATTCATTTATCCATTCACCCTCGAGCCCTGATATATAATTGGTTTTGGAATCCAACCTCAATCCAAGGTCTAAATCCCTAATTTTTCAAATCCCTAGTTTCTACCCAAAAACCCAATTATACCATGAACACTCAAGATTTTAGGTTGAAAGTTCATGAAATGCAATGGATAATTGAAAGAAAGTGCTTTAGAATAACTTACCAACACTTTGAGGAAGAAAATAGCTTGGGAGAATCGCCTCTAGGCCGTCTAGATTTTGAACATTTGAAATAATGGCTTAAGTCCCGTAATGGGACTATTTTATAGCTGGGCGACAGTGTTCATCGCGTTCATGAGGGCACTGTCACGTTCGCGAAGAGCAGGGCTTTCCAATCTTACGCGATCGCGAGTCCCTCATCGTGTTCGCGAAGGCTCCTCCCCCTGCCCTTCACGTTCGCGAGCCCTTGCTCGCGTTCGCGATTAAGAGATGACTCCCCTCCCCAGGTACCTATCACTATGCGTTCGCGTTGAGCTGGTCGCGTTTGCGAAGGGTAAATCCCCCATCACTCTGCGTTCGCGATCCAGCCTTTTGCATTCGTGAAGAAGAACAATCCAGCCAAACTAGTTTCTACTTCGCGTTTGCGAGGGTGTCTTCATGAACACGAAGAAGGCAACCAGAAGAAACTTGAAACTGCAGAAAACCAGAGTTTTTCTAAGTCCAAAACATCCCGTAGCCTATGGGAAACTCACCCAAGCCCTCGAGGCTCCAAACCAAACATGCACACAAGTCCTAAAACATCATACGAACTTGCTTGCGTGATCAAATCGACAAAATAACACCTAGAACTATGAATTGAACACCAAATCGAATGAAATTTTCAAGAAAGCTTTAAAACTACTATTTCACAATCGGACGTCCGAATCACATCAAACTAACTCCGTTTCTTACCAAATTTTACCGACAAGTCATAAATATTATATTGGACATGTACTGGGCTCCGAAACCAAAATACGGACCTAGTATCAACAAGATCAAACATAAATAAATTCTTAAAATCATTAATCTTTCAAACTTTTAATTTTTCAAAATTGCATATCTCGAGCTAGGGACCTCGGAATTCGATTCTGGGCATTCGACCAGGTCCTATATTTTGATACTCACCCACCGGCACCACCATAACACAGATCCAGGTCCGTTTGCTCAAAACGTTGCCGAAGTCAACGTAAATGAATTTCTAAGGCAAAATTCTTATTTTTTTAATCAGTTTTTATCATAAAGCCTTCCAGAGAAACACCCGGACCATGCACGCAAATCAAGGAGATATTTAAGGATTCGAAACATAGAATTTAGTTCTAAAACATGATAGATGACTTCAAAATGTTTGGAGAGATGACCTCGAAATATTTGGAGAGGTGACCTCGAAAGAGATATTTGGAGAGGTAACCTCAAAATGTTGCTCCGCTCCCTTCCTTTCCTGTTCTTCCTCTTGTTGCTTTTGTGCTGGATCCGTATTAAGATCAACCACCAAGTCAAGCCCTAGCATGGCCTTAATCTCAGATGGTATACTTGAGGAGCCCTCTGAATTTACATGGGCCGTGTTACATTGCCTCTGTCCCTCTACATTTGCCTCTTTTTCATGGTTATTGATAGAGTCTTGAACGACCTCATTAGAGATGTAGGCTGCATCCTTCTCTGAACACATGCTTTCAGTAGTGTTTTCTCGTCGGCTATTCGTATCTATATATTTGTTGGAGTCATTCTTAATGTTCCATGCTTGTTCCTTTTCAACCTCTTGTTCACAATGCTGCTCAATAACCTTTGCCATTACTTTGTCCCACTTTATTTTTATCTGTTGGTTGTTGTATGATGGGTTTGAATTCCACTTTGGATTTTTCCTTAAGGAGCCTCTTTTTCTTGCCCGCCTTCTTCTTTTTAGAAGTCATTTCATTGATGGTTTGATTTTGCTATTGCACGCATTGTTCTTCATTGTTCAAGACACTTTGATTGTTGTTTTTATAATTGTTTCCCATTGTTTCACTGTTGTTGCTCTGTTTCGCCAAATTTTGTTCTGCATTTTTCTGTCTGTTGTCTTCATTTGTTTTTTTCTTGCTCCCCTCTTCTTTCTCCTCTGCTTTATCATTTTCCATCTTATCCTTTCCTTGTTTTGATTCCTCTTCTCTAGCCTCAGATGCCTTCTTCCTTTCTAGAGCACGACAATTGATTATGTTGTGACCAAGTTTCTTGCAGAACCTACAGTACTTAGGTACGCCCTCGTATTCCTACTTTTGTACAAAATTTGTCTGAGTTGAATTATCATAAATTCATCCCACATAAACACTTTCAGGTTGAGGCTTAAACAAATCGATTTCAATTCTAACCTTAACCATACTCGGTCTAGTCCTTCCCCTAGTCGCCAGATCCATTTCAAGCGGGGTTCCAATAGAGTTAACCACTTGTTTTACATAATGCCAAGTATGCATATGAAGAGGAAGATCAAGAAGCAGGAACCATACCAGAGCAATTGGCAAGTATTCTTCAGGTTTAAAGTCCGGCGACCACTTCTGCAACCATATCTGCTGGCCCTCAATTTCGATAAATCTTTTATACCAGACTGTGTTAAGGTCTTCCTCATTAGTAAAATCCAGAAAGACATTAAAGTTGTCGTAGACCCCGATTTTAGCCGACCCTTGAGAGAAATCAGTTTCTTGAATTTTGACCTAGTTCGGTCGATTTGGGGTCTTGGTCTTAGGAATCTGCCAACGATAGTGAGTTTGCATTCAGCTTCCATTACACCATAGTAGTCAGATGCTTTAAAGAGCACCGCCGCATCCCGTTGTGAGTAGAATGAGTAGCTAGTACCGATTCCCACTTCTGATAGATTGCCGTCGAAGATGACTTTGGAAGAGTGATGACTTTGGTAGCATATGAAAGTTTCCCATTGATTCCTTCTAGAGGTGGTTTCGCCATGTGGTGGGTTATCATTTTCCCATCCAGACGCGTCGGAGTGACGCTGTCCAGCGGGTCCATACGACAGAGCGTGAAGGTAACTCATGAGATTGATTAGCCGTTGTGGGTTTTCTTGAGAGATAAATTTTAACAAAGAAATGCCTAAATCACTTCCAAGACTGAATACAACTACTATGTCGCTTTGCAAACACACGGGAAAAGTTCAATACATCAAATTCAATGCATAGAATACCAAAAAAACTCACACACACATGGCACATAACTCACTCAAGATTTAAATCAAGACACTCTAGTCAAAGCAGTTAAGCAGAGTTAAAATCATATAATTTAAGGTACTTATGCAAGAGTCAAAAACTGAGCCTAAGCGTCACAACTAAAGCACTCACAATTCTCAAGGCATGATGAAGTTAAGAGACTTTGCTTCCAATTCAATTCATAGCACAGGGCTTTCTACTTCTAAAAACAAAAATCAAACTATCTACACCCGGTTCAAAAAAAAACCTTGGAAAAGAACCGCAACACAAATAAAAAATAAGGGGGAATTATTACATCTACCTAACAAAAGAAAATCTATTTTTGTCTTTTTCTTTTGACTTTAACCTCTCAAGAAACCCGTCGAGTGATATCCATCATCGGGAAAATTCAATAATATAAATTTTTATGTTTTTTTTTTTCAATTTTTTCTATTTCTAACTACTAAAACAACAAAACTAAAGCATATACATATAACATACAATTGTTCCCATACCCAACACTTTAAGTTGTGGCTCATGACACACAGTTAAAAATCATAAGGTAAAGGAACTTCCCTAAATTCAGTCGGTGTTTGAGTAAAAGTCAGGCTCCATTCCACGCGCCCGAACCAATGCACACATCCATGCATACAACTTTTTCTCAGTTTTTTTGGGGTACACCCCACACTTATCCTTTCCACTCGTTCCAGCCTTCTCGTTCGAACTCTTCACCTTCCACTCAACACTTGCTGCTGGTTTTTCCTTTTTTACCCCCGTTTCTACATTCATCTCAAAAGTTACAGTCTCCTCCCCCACTCTAAGCATGAGTTTTCTATCATGTATGTCTAATATTGCTCTACCCGTTGCTAATAATGGTATTCCTAAAATGAGAGAGACATCCTTATTCTCCTCCATATTTACTACAATAAAATCCACAGGAAACACGAACTTATCTACTCGCACTAAGACATCTTCCACTATCCCCTAGGGTATTAAAGTCGTTTGTTCTTCCAGCTGCAAAGATATGGGCACCGACCTTATCTCTCCAATCTCACGTTCCAACTTCCTATAAATAGATAAATTCATTAAGTTAATTGAGGCACCAGAATCACATAAAGATTTATCAAATTTTAATAGAGCCTAAAGAGCAAGGTATAGTGAAACTCCCTGGATCTTCACACTTTTGTGGGAGTTTGTTTTGCAAGATAGCACTGCAATGCTCTGTGAGCTTGACCACTGATGTCTCCTCGATCTTTATTTTCTTTGTAAGGGTTTCCTTCAAGAATTTTGCACAAACTGGCTCACCTTTATGAATGGAAAATTTACATTAACTTGTTTCAGCATATCTAGGAACCTCTCAAACTGTTTATCCAGCTTCTCTCTATAAAGCTTTTGGAGAAAAGGTAAAGCAGGCATGTGATTTCTCTCTTCATTATATTTATCCCTTCTCAAGGTGTCCTCTTTCTTCTTTTTGTCAGCTACCTTCTTACCTTTCTTCTTCTTCTTCTTCTTCTTCTTCTTCTTCTTCTTCTTATCAACTTTATTTTTTAGCTTCTCCTCATTTTCTTTTTCAGGTACCACCTCTTCTTGGACTGGAGTGGGATTTTCCAATACTTTTCCGCTTCTCAGAGTTACATCATTTACCGTTTCTTTGGGGTTCCTTTAAGTGTCAGCTGGCAAAGTACATGGGATCCTCTCAGACATTATGGTGGACATTTGTTCCACTTGCTTCTCCAAATTTCGCAACCCTGTGCCAAGTTCTTTGATAGCTGCACCATGAGCCTCTAATCTCTCATCTGTCTTGACAATGAAGGACTTCATTAGATCTTCTAACCCAGCCTAACTTGGCCGTTGAGGCTGAAATTACTGCCTCTGCTGATTTTGTAAAACATGCAACCCTTGTCCCTGAGGTCTGGAGTTATTTTATTGCCATGCATTTGCTGTACCTCTAGGTGAACTCCATGAAATATCGGGGTGCCTCTCACCCATTGCATTAATGTTTTAATTTCCAACAGCATTAACTTCCTCAGTTGGGGCTTGACACTCATGAGTAGGGTGTCCTCTTCCAAAAATATCACGTGTTGCATGAGTCTCACTCTGTATTGAAGCTAAAGTCAGCTTCCTTTTCTCCTTCGCCATAGCATCAAGTTGTACCTACTCAGATGTGTTAGCATCAACCGAGTGAAAATCATTCACCCTTCTTCTTTCAGCACTTTCAGAGGGCCACTGATTTGCATCTTCAGATAATTCATCAAAACTAGTGACTACCTCCTCTAGTGCTTCTTCCTTAATGGACCTCCAACTGCATTGCTCAATGTTCTGCGTGAGGCCGGTGTCAACCCATCTCAAAAATCCTAGAGTTTCATCCAGATTTCAATTCTGCTATGTTGACACTTCCTGACTATCTCCTTAAAACTCTCCCAGGCTTCAAAAATTGTTTCATTATCTTTTTGGCAGAAGTTATGGATCTCTCTCCTAAACTTGCCCGTTTTAGCTGAGGAGAAATATTTGTCAAGAAATCTTTTGGTCATCTCCTCCTATGTTCTAATTGATCCTTGAGGCAAGCTTCGAAGCCACTGCTTCACGTCATCTTTAAGCGTGAAGGGAAATGCCCTTACATAAACTGCATCTTGTGAAACACCATTATAGTGAAAGGTGTTCATGATCTCCTCGAAGTCGATTAGATGATTGTTTGGATCTTTGTTCATCTTTCCTCTGAAGACACAACAGTTTTGTAGAGTTTAGAGCAACCTTGCTTCAGTTCAAAATTATTAGCTGCAACTGGAGGTGGTTAAATGCTTGGCAAACCTTAGTTGTAGACTGGTCTAAAGCAATCACCAAGTGATCTCCCAGCACTAGGAGTTATGTTTCTGAACTGGACTGCACCCACAAGTTGATTTTGATTAAGTCTGTGACCCCTATCTTTTTCATAAATACGTTGTGCATCTCTGGAAGCTACTTCTTCAGCATCTCGTGCAACTTTTTCTCTTTGTTGGGCTGCCTCTCTCGCAACCAAATCTATATTATCTTCACTTTTTCTAGCCATATCCTTGGTTGAGGATTGCCCAACCTTTTCTAACGTCTCGGTGATCTTTCTTTCCTTCCTCAACAGTCGCAGTTGTTTTTCAATTTTTGGGTCGTATGGTAGCAATTCCTTCCCAGAAGATCGGGTCATACACCAATCTAACATGTAACCTGCACACAGTCAAAGAACACCAACCGTAAAAAAAGAAAAATAAAATAAAAACAAAAATAAAATTCGTGAATTAGCACTACAAACTATTTCAAATACTATTGATTGTCAATACCCGGCAACGGAGCCAAAATTTGACGAGCTTAAAACACATACCTAAATATGTTCTCTAGTGAAAGATAATATAGTATAATATCGTATCCACGGGGATCGGAGTTCAATAGTATTTTCCTAGCTAGATTGCTATCCTCCATGCCTTCAGCTTTCCCACTGGCACCATTTACCTTATCATGTCCCGTGTAAGCTCATCCTTCATCTCTATTCTAGTGAATGGGAATCAAACCACCTCCTTCAGACCTACTAGAGGTATCAGGTAGGGTGATCCCCTTTCTCTTTACTTGTTTATTATGTGCATGGAGAGACTCTCCAGGTCCATTGATGACGTTATCCATAATAAGGAGTGGTGCCCAATTAGCATCAGCAGGTCTGGTCCCAAGATTTCTCACCTGTCTTTGTTGATAATCTGACTCTATTTGCAAGAGTTGACCAGAAAACTGCTCCAATATCATCAGTACTTTAAACTCCTTCAATTAGGATTCAGGCCAAAAAATCAATCTAGCAAAATCAATGGTATTTTTCTCTCCCAATTGCCAACCCTACCAAATGGAGACCAACTCCAACAGTCTATCCATTCAGGCCTAAGCTACCTTTGGCAAATACCTGGGGCTCCCTATACTCTATAAAAGGACAGTCAACAGTGATTTTCAATTCATTATTGATAACATGCACTCCAAAATGGCTGGTTGGAAAACTAACCTCCTAAACATGATTGGGAAAACTACCCTAGAAAAACCTACCTAAACAACATTTCTATCCATGTCATGCAATTCATCAAACTCCCCTCCAAAACAACTAAGGAAATTAATATAATTCAAAGGAATTTCATCTGGAACACCACACCAAATAGGAAGAAAATGCACCTAGTAGGCTGGGACATTGTCACCAAGCTATCCATTCAGGGCTGTCCTGGAGGCTCTTTCGTAACGCATCCTCTTGCTAGACAGCAACTCTGATTTCCAAGCACTACAACTGGAGACCCCACCCCCCTCCCCCAAGAAAGAAAAATTCTCCACTTGGCAGTGCATTCTCAAAGGTTGAAAAACATGTATACAAGCCAGGAGATAGGTGGTACACAAAGGGAACAGAGTCAGCTTCATTAATGGCTCCTGGATCCCAAACCATCCATCAATTAGGTCCATGATTGAATGTCCACTCACTCAAGCTGACTTGTCAACCACAGTGCTACCATCTACAACAATGAGATCTGGGATATCCCTCCAAACATCATAAACATACTTTTAACCACTTTCATTCTACCCAATCCCATAAAGGAGGATAAGACGATCTGGGAAATAACAATAATGGCCTTTTTAGCACCAAATCAGCTTATACCCTCCTTGCCAACATAGCCTCCCAGAAGGGGATAGGGAATAGCAATAGCTACTTGTGGATCTGGAAACTGAAGGCCCCCAATAAGATCAAAACTTAGATATGGATCATTTACCATGAAAGGTTTCCCACAGGGGCTTATCTCCAAAATATTGGGGTTCACTGTGACCCAATGTGTTATTTGTGCAATGATGCTCTTGAGACCTCTGCCCACGTCTTCTTTGATTGCCTTAATGAGAAATTATTCTAGCAACAACTAACCTCAAAAAGCACCAACACAGCACAAACCCAAAACACCACATTCACTAGCAGGGGCTGGGCTACCACATGGTTAACTCTCAAAAGAAAGCCATTCAACAACATCCTTAGCCGGGGAGATCTATTCCCCTTTAGATTCTGGCAGATCTTGATTACCAGGAGCGATAACCTTTTCAATAATAAAAAAAATATGGTCCCTACTCCTATTGTTTTGGCAAAGACGACTGAGTTCATCACTATCTCAGCAAACAAACCACCCACAAAAGAAAAAATTATCTGGGTCAAATGGACTCCCCCATTAAGAGGCCATTATAAGCTCAATACTAATGAGGATGCTATTGGGAATCCTGGAAAGGGAGGTGTGGGAGGAGTTTTTTGGAACTCCAGCGGAAATTACGTCCAGGGCTTCATGGGAAGCCTGCAACACACCACAAATATGCAAGCTAAACTCCTTGCTGTTCTTAAGGGATTGCAGATTGCTGACCAAAGAGAACTCACACCACTTGAAGTCAACACAGACTTGACAGAGGTAATAAGAATGCTTAACTCGGGTAACTATGTATTTGACTCAATCAATTTTTAATGCATGTCAATCATCCTAAGACTAGGAGACGTGATGGTGAAGCACATCTACAGGGAGATGAACAAAGTAGCTGACCTGATGGCAAAGGAGGATGCAAGCAAAGATTTTTTTTGATAACACAAGATATGCGACAGTTCCTCCGACGTTTGCAAATCAAGATTTTTTGGGCAGACATCTCAGGAACTGTCTTTTCTAAAAAAAAAATGGACTGTAATATTAACACTCTTGATCATAGCGCAGGGGAGATCTCATATTTCCCTGAAAACAATGCTTCTGTTTTACTTTAGTTGGTAATATAATATATATATAATAGTCCAGTTAACCAAAAAAAGTATAAGCTAATTATAATTAAATCTAGGAGATAGCTATCGAAACAAGCAAAGCAAAAAAACTAGATAATTTTTAAAACAAGAAGCATTGCGAAGGGAGCAATTGACATTATTACAATGAAATTATGATGAAAAGCGTACAAATAAAGAAGAGATTGTTGGCCATGATTTTTTCTTATCTTAAGGAAGTATTAGATGCTTCAATACATGTTTGTACCTAATAAAATAAAACAAAAAAAAAAACTCATGTATCGAACTAAATGTTGATTGTGAAATTCCTAGGTTCAGATAATATCGAGTAATCTTTACCTCGACAAGAAAGTCATCCTACAATATCTAATATTGATCATTCACAATTTATACTTTATTCATCCTTGTATATACTTATTTACTTAAATTTTTATGTAAGTAATATTAATATTATTTTATAAAATCAAATGATATATAATTTGATATACACGTGTAACACACATGAAAAACTAGTTACTTCAAATAAGTGTGTGGTTGTTTATATGAGATAGGTGTCGATTTCTTCATCATATGCTCCCTAATACAAAAATGGCCGGTCATGGAATATCAAAATGTTTTATAAAATAGTCCCAGAAGTCTTTAAAATACATTAAAGCATATGAGGACTTTTGCAGGATATTTTTTTCCTTTATTAAACTTGCTAAATAGGATAAATATTCATTATTTTTAGAGATTTAAAGTGGTTTTAATTTTAATTTACAATTTAAACACATTTTTTAAAAATATTTATGAGATGTTTTAAAATTTATATACTCATTCATATGGCTATATGTGCAAAGCGCGTTTTCTAAGACTAGTATGCATATAGTATTTATAAAGTTCAATATGCAATACTTTCAATTATTAATGCTTATTTGGATGATTGTTACATTTCGTTTCATAATGTATCTTATTTGTATTGTATTGTTTGATGAATACAATGTTCGGATAAATTGTATTGTTTGTCGTCATCTCATGATGTCGCACACTAAAAAAACTAAGAATAAACTTGAAATATTAGTAAGAAAAAAATAGGACATGGAATAGATTTATTACATAAAAACATAGGATAAAGAATAAAATATCATTATTTAATAATAAGGAAGGGCAAGATGAGAGAAAAAAGTAAGGTAACGACGTCACTGTACCAAATTCGTCGTTACATAAAGTGATATTTTTCATTGTTACATAACGATAGATTTAATTATATGATACAATAAAATTTAAGTAACAATAAATATATTGTACTTAAAGTAACAATATAATATAATCTAATATGTAACAACCATCCAAACATGTTGTTAATGTCGTAAAACTATTTTTTTTCGGTACGTCTATAGACTTAGATCTGCATCATTCTTATAAAAAAATAAAACTACTTAAAAATCAGTGATCGGTTCCAATAAATTTTTTGACAATCCTATTTATTTGTGTGTCCATCGTTTAAAGTCTTGAAGATATAATAGAAGTGTCACAATTCTGGTAAAATCATTTTCTCCACTATACCACTGCCCTCCACCCCTCCCCCCTCCCCC
>ML400523.1:1175-40352 GCA_005239525.1 Nicotiana knightiana | reverse complement strand
CTTGATTGATACGTAAATTCCCTGTGGGATCGACTCTGGGCATAATACCCCGGATTATATTTGCAACGCCCGTTTAGTCTTTTATTAGACATAGTTGAGCGTGATCAAATTTTGTCTCCGTTGCCGGAGAATTAACGGTATTATCAATTGAATTGGAAGAAATACAAAATTCTGAAATATAGTCAATTGTCTTCAAATTTTTGTTTTTACATTAAAAGTTTAACGTTTGCTAACGTGTTGCAGGTGCATGCCTAGAAACTCATCGAGGACTAGTGAAGTAATTGAAGCCTTATCAGACCCCGAGAAAGTTTTCAGGGCCATAAACCGGACCAACCGGAAAAGTAAACATCAACCACAAATTGAACAAATTGAAACCGACATGGAAGATGCACATAACCGGAACTGATGCCCAGGGAGTTTTACAATTCCTTGTACTATTGGCAACTTCTCTTTCGCCAAAGCCCTATGTGACTTGGAAGCCAGCATTAATCTGATGCCACTAGCTATATACAAAAGACTAGGGATTGATAGAGCCAGGCCTACCATGCTACTGCAACTTGCTGATAGGACGGTAAAGAGACCGTCAGGTATTCTAGACGATGTGTTAGTGCAAGTGGAGAAATTTGTATTCCCTGCTGACTTTGTGATTCTAGACTTCCGAGTAGATGAGGAAATTCCATAATCTTGGGAAGGTCATTTTTGTCCACAGGCAGAGCACTCATCGATTGTGAGACTGGTGAGCTTAAGATGAGGCTCAATAATGAAGAAATCACATTCAACGTGAAGAAGTCTATGAGGCGACCAAGTGAGTTCGCTAATTTCTCTCNTGCTCTCTTATTGATGCCGTGAACGTGATACTGGAAGAAGATGATGCAGCCTTAACTGTTGGGGATCCTTTGGCTGCATGTTTGATGAACTTAGATGATATGAACGGTGAGGAATTAGCAGAATGGGTATTAGCATTGGAAGGAAAAGGGACATGGTCGCGGGTTCTTGAAATTGAACCATTACACTTGGAAAAGAGAGAGAACCCACCAGCCAAGCCCTCAGTTGAAGTACCACCCAAATTAGAGCTGAAGCCTTTACCAGCGCACCTCAGGTATGCATTTCTTGGACCTAACTCTACATTAACGGTTATTATATCATCTGGGTTGTTAGATGTACAGGAACAACAGCTATTACAGGTACTTTTTGAATACAAGACTGCCATTGGCTGGACGATGGCATACATCAATGGGATCAGCCCAGCTTATTGCATGCATAAAATACTCTTAGAAGAGGGGAACAAACCGTCTAGGGAACATCANTCCGACAGCAGCTGGGTTAGCCCAGTACAGTGTGTACCAAAGAAGGGGGGTATGAAAGTCGTAAGAAATGATAAAAACGAGCTGATATCCACTAGAACTGTTACGGTTTGGAGAATATGCATGGATTATAGAAAGCTAAACCTAGCCACCCGCAAAGACCATTTCCCACTTACCTTCATTGATCAGATGCTCGACTGGTTAGCAGGAAAATCTCACTTCTGTTTCCTTGACGGGTATTCGGGGTACAACCAGATTTCTATTGCCCCAGAGGATAGAGAAAAGACCTCTTTCACATGCCCATATGGGATATTTGCTTTCAGAAGAATGCCATTTGGCCTCTGCAATGCACCTGCCACATTCCAACGGTGCATGATGGCCATTTTCACAGACATGGTGGAGGATATTATGGAGGTCTTCATGAGCAATTTCTTAGTGGTGGGAAATTCGTTTGATGAATGCCTAGAAAATTTGAACTGTGTCCTAAAAAGGTGTATTGAAACAAACCTGGTGCTGAATTGGGAGAAGTTCCACTTCATGGTACAAGAAGAAACTGTCTTGGGACATTTGGTCTCAAGTAAAGGTATTCAAGTGGATAAGCTAAGGTAGAAGTGATTGAAAAAATCCCTCCACCCACGTCAGTCAAAGCTATTCGAAGCTTCCTGGGACATGCCAGATTCTACCGCCGATTCATTAAGGATTTCTCCAAAACCGTCAACCCTCTCTGTAAGTTACTCAAAAAAGATAACCCATTTGTGTTTTCTGATGATTGCAGGGTAGCGTTTGAGAAGCTAAAGAAGCAGCTAGTCACTGCACCGATTATAGTTCCCCCGACTGGGAGAAACCATTTGAACTCATGTGTGACGCAAGTGACTATGCTGTAGGAGCCGTGTTGGGCCAGCGAAAAGATAAGGTAATGCACCCAATTTACTACGCAAGTAGGACATTGAGTGGAGCTCAGCTGAATTACACGGTAACAGAAAAAGAAATGTTGGCTGTAGTATTTGCATTTGACAAATTCAGGTCCTACCTGATCGGGTCAAAAGTGATCGTGTACACTGATCACGCAGCCATTAGGTACTTGGTTGAGAAAAGAGAATCTAAGCCACGCCTAATTCGTTGGGTGCTGCTTTTGCAAGAATTTGACTTGGAAATTCGTGACCGTAAGGGAACGGATAACCAAGTCGCTGACCATTTATCATGCCTCGAAGGTGCTAAACAGCCACCTGAAGCTGAGAATATTCTGGAAACCTTTCCAGATGAACAGTTGTTGGCCAAAAATGTGATAGAGGTGCCATGGTATGCAGACATTGCTAAATACCTGGCATGCGGCATTGATCCTTATGAGCTCTCCTCTGTACAAAAGAAAATATTTTATCGTGATAGCCGTAAATACTATTGGGATGAAACTTATTTGTTTAAAATTTGCATAGATAACATGATCCGGAGGTGCGTCCCCGAGATAGAACAATGTGCTCTTTTGCAGGCTTGTCACACAGCACCTTATGGAGGACATTTCGGAGGAGTCCGAACAACAGCTAAAGTGTTGGAGGCCAGATTTTATTGGCCCACTGTGTTCAGAGATGCCCAACAATGGGTGAAAGTCTGCAATGAATGCCAAAGGATGGGGAACATATCCCGTCGTCATGAAATGCCAATGAATCCAATACAAGAGGTAGAAGTGTTCGATGTTTGGGGGATAGATTTCATGGGTCCTTTTGTAAGCTCTTACGGCAATAAGTACATACTTGTTGTTGTTGATTACATGTCAAAATGGGTAGAAGCGGCAACATTCCCCATCAATGATGCAAANCTTTGGGCCTACAGAACAACATTTAAAACACCAATTGGTATGTCTCCATACAAGTTGGTATTTGGTAAGGCATGTCACTTGCCCGTCGAACTAGAACACTGATTCTGGTGGGCAGTGAAGCAGCTGAATCTGGATTTCGATACTGCTGGAGAAAATCGGATCACAGAATTACAAGAATTAGAAGAATTCAGAAGCCAGGCATTTGAAAGCACTAGGTTGTATAAGGAACGAATGAAGAGAATTCATGATAAAAATATAGTGGACCGGGATTTCAAACAAGGAGACAAGGTATTACTGTATAATTCAAGATTAAGAATGTTTCCGGGTAAGCTCAAGTCCCGATGGTCTGGCTCGTTTAAAGTGGTCAATGTATTTCCTTATGGTGCTGTGGAGATTACTGCTGAAAATGAGTCTGATACTTTCAAGGTCAATTGACAGAGATTAAAAAGATATGTTGGAACTGAAGCCAATGAGAGGACTATTGTGCACCTGGGTGAACCTAATACACCAGACAATCCTTAAATATCTTTGATGTTGCGTCGTGCCGTGACGTTAAATCAAGCGCTTCATAGGAGGCAACCTATTGATTTGTTGTAATCGTCATGCCACGACATTAAATAAGGCGCTTGTTGGGAGGCAACCCAATGCGTAGTAAATCTTAAATAGTTAGAAGTAATTAGTGTAATTTTGAGTACTAACGAGCTTGCAGGTGAATACGGGTGAATTGAGGAGTGTATTAGCATGACATAAAGTGGGTGCAAAGCTGGCGATAAGAGGCTAACGCCAGGGTAAGGCTGGCGATAAAAGGCTAACACTAGGGCAAGGCTGGCGATAAGAGGCTAACGCCTAGCTAACGCCAGGGGTAGGCTGGTGTTATGGGTGTAACGCCTAGCAAACGCTAGGGTACCTAGGATTTTTGATTAAAACGCACGAGTATCGCCAGGTAAGTTCACTTTTCCGATTTTCTTCATCTCCTAACTCTCTCTCAATCAATTTTCACTTTCAAGCACACACCTAAACACTTGTTGTCTCGCAAAACCACATCAAATCACACCACACTCATCTTCACTTCATAAAAATCACAGCACCTTTAACACCCCATTATCACCCACCACACACACAAGATCTGCACAGGAAAAAAAAACTCGTGGTACACTTCATCCGGCTAACACTCATCAAGATTTGAGGTATGATTCTAACCCTATACTTTACTCACTCGAATTTGAGCTGGTGAAACGTTTATCCTTGAGTTCATGATGAAGTTTTATGGGTTTATGAAGTTCTTGAAATGTGTTGTATGGTGTTATGCACCCCAAGTCCCGAAACCCTTTAGGAATGAGCTGAAATGGTGAAATTAAGTGGTATTATAGAACCCCAAAGTGATTTGGGAACATGAGGCAATCCCTCTAGTCCATACGAGCGCACATGGCAATTGTGCCAGCCAAGTGCTCGATGTAATGCCTCAATGGCAATATATGTCCCATATGGAGTCCGAGTCTCCGAGAAAAACACCACTGGCGCCTTACAATTTGAATTCCATGAAATTTTAAATGAAAAGCGGCTCACTAGAAGCTATTAGGTATCAATGTGCATGATTTGTCATGGACTTGCCGAGGTGATGTCTTAGTAACCTTTGCAAAGTGCGAAAATAGAAAGTATATACTTGGTGACACTAATCATTACTGATATATTGTGCAGGTAAAACATTGTTTTCCAGAAAAGCCACCAGCAAGGGAAAGGCAACATCTTCAGCCCCACCGAAAACCAAATCAAAACCCCCACTAGCTCAAAAGAAAAGAAAAGGAGGAGATGCTACTTCTAGCATGACTGGTGAGGAAGCAGTAGTTGTTGTGGCTGCTATGAGGCAGCAACCAGTTGGTCAAAGAGAATATGGTGTCAACAGCATACCACCACACTCCAGGAAGTGGTACGCTCGTTGCAAACCCAAGCATGTCCACCCGGAAGGAGCTATCAGCGAGGGTCCTCTTAGAAAGAAATTCCCAGCAATATGGAGAAGCATCCATGAATTGGGTCTGGGATATGTGTTCAAACAACATGGCAACATCAACCTTAATTTAGTCCGGGAATTCTATGCAGGGCTTGACCCAAAGGACAAGGAAGAATTGGTGCCAATTCGTGGGCACTTGGTGGATTTTTCGGCCAAGGCCATATGTGATTTCTTAGGTGCACCAAATGTTCCGGTGGAGCCTCTAGAGCAATTTATCCGCCATCCTAACTATAGAGAAGTGAGGCATACACTTTGTGGGGTTGATTCCAAGGCTGCCTGGATTCGGGATAGATCCACTAATCGACATAAAAGATTTCCCAAGAAGAAGATGAAGGCTGAAACACAGGTATGCCTGAAACTGATTAATGCACGGATACTACCATGCACCCATGACACCTTAATTAGCCGGGAGAGGATTTGTGTGCTCTACTTCTTAATGACTGGGCAGCAAGTGAATGTGGGCCACCTGATTCGCTACCAAATTGGGTTGGTGCGTAACAACAATAAAATTGATCGAATCCCTTTCCCGAATTTCCTGATCTAGTTCCTGCTAGATAGCAATGTAGCAGTTGAGGCCGACTTTGACCACATTATTGATCAACAACTCACCCGGGAAACTGACATCACTGGCTTGAGACTGAAAGAAGAGTCTTCACTGACCAATGCTAAGCGTTATGCCAGGGATGATGGCTTCATGGCCCATCTCTATGGGACGATGGATTTGCAGTTGTGCATAGGAGTTCGTCCGGCGTCGGTTAATGAAAAGGAGGAGTTGGATCAGAGGTATCCGCTCAACGCTCATGCTCAGCAGATGATAGGAGCAGGTGAGGGTTACATGCTCCCAGATGATGAAGATATAAACACGCCTGATGATTTTGATGAGGAGCTCATACAATCGGATGAGGATGATGATGGAGAGGATGAGTTTGAAGAGGAATGGAGACCGTCCGATGATGATGACGCTGAGTGACCAGGAAGTATCTTGCACTTTGTTTTGTTTTTTTGCTTTGTATATCTATGATGCACTAAGGACAATGCATGAACTAAGTGCGGGGTGTTGTATATATGTTTTGTGTGAATTGCGTTGTGTGTTTGTGTTTTATTTCGTTTAGTTTTAACTTTTATGTTCAGTGAAATATTGTAGTTTGTTTGTTTGTTTGTTTGTTTGTTTTTAGCCTTTAGGTTTTTAGGTTTTTTTTTTTTTAGCTTTTATGTTTTGTTTTATCATCTTAAAAAAAAAAAGTTTTTATTATTGATNGTAGAAATATCTCTAAATGTGTTAATGCCTTGAGAATAGTCAATACTTTGGTTGTGACGCTTAGACTCAATTTTTTGACTCCAGGATAAATACCTTAAATAAGAAATTCTTAAGATTTGCTTAACTGCTTTAACTGGAGTGTCGTGATAGATCCAATCCTGAGTGAGTTATGTGCCATGTGTGTGTGAGGTTTGTATGCTGTTCTGTGCATTGCATTTGATGTCTAAAACTTGCCCCGTGTGTGTGCAAAGTGAAATAGAAGTTTTGTTCAGTCTTGGAAGTGATATAGGCATTTTTTGTTGAGCCAGCGATCTAAATTTTACCCACCTAATGGTTATGTATCGTAGTTAACCCCGTTGAGCCTATAATTCTGTTTCTTTGGCATCCACATTACAAGCCATACCCCTTTGTTTGAAACGATCTTATATTTGAACCTTGTCACCTGTCGTAAGCACTGAAAATGTGATGAAATATGGAAAAGTTAAAGTGTGGGGTGGTAGGTTGGTTTTTGAGGGGAATAATTGAAATAAGGAGAGAAGTGCATTGTGTGGAAAAGTAAGAGTCATTTGAAAAAGAGAAAAAAAAAGAAAAAGAAGAAAAGAAAAGAAAAATAAATAAATAAAGTATAAACAGTTGTATTATTATGAAAGAAAAATATATGTGGTGACTCTTAGTGTAATTGTGCTTAAAGAAGTATGGGGTAATAACATTGATGTGGAGGTGGAGTTTGGCTTATTATAAGTTTGAGGTTGAATGCGAAAGTATATGTATTAATGTGCTTAGGGAGGTGTAGTCACTCTTATATCCAAATGTATCCTACCCGTCCCGCAGCCTACATTACAACCGAATAAAGTCCTACTTGATCCTAGACTGAATGAGCTCGATTAGTAGAGTAGTACACTACGGGCAAGCCTATGGTGCATCTTTTGTGGCATATGAATGTGATTTCTGAGAGCGAGTGAATTCTTTCTATCTTAAGTTCCTATGTTGTTAAATTTCATTATTNTGTGAATAAAGCATGGTATTTGTGAGTCGATTATTGAGGCGAGGATGTCACACCTTTGTGCTTGAACTGTTTTAAATATTCTTGGTATAACGTGTTAAGAGATTTGCTTAATAAGTTGTGTACATGAGTGTAGTGTGATTGCTCGATGACGAGCAAATGTTTAAGTGTGGGGTATTGTTGCGAGGTTAAAATTCATGGTTTAACATGTTATATGCCCTACATTTTATGTGCGTTAATGATAAAAATACACTTTTTATGTGCATAATAGAGTCTATTTCATGTGTAGGTGAATTGGAGATGGAAACCGAGCTAAATGGATGCAAATACATCGAAAATACGCTCAAGAGGCGAGGAGGAGTGCATCGGGCTATAGTCGAGCGCTAGAGCCCAAACGCCTGACCCTGCCTGGCATTAGCCAGGCGTTAGCCAGGCGTTAGAGCCCAAACGCCAGCCTTAGCCTGGCGTTAGCCAGGCGTTAGAGCCCAAACGCCAGCCTTAGCCTGGCGTTAGCCAGGCGCCAGGGCCCAAACGCCAAGCCCCTGTTTCAGTCAATTCCGAGTTTTGACGAGTTTAAGTGTTTCCCGGTTGGAATAGAAGTCTCCTACACGTTTAGGGTTTGTCCTAAACATATAAATAGACCCCTAAAACACAAGTTAAAGAGGATCGGAAGACATACAAAGGATTAGAAGAGAGGAAATCATTAGAGTGAAGAAAAACCTGTGGATTACTACTCAGCAAAGCAAAAACATTGATTTTTATCTCCTTAGTTCATTACTCTGTAATTCAATTATGCAAGTTATTTTGGATTTGATTCTTATGAACATGTTTAGCTAATTTCTTAATCTAGGGTTTTGGTAGAACCCGTTGAGGGAGTAACTTGTGGTGATATTAATATAGTTTGGTTGATTATTCATCTCTATTTGTTCAATTACGTTCTTATTGTAGCTAATTGAATGGCCATCAATTAGCTGTGCCTAACTAGTGTGTATCTACTTGAGAGAGAGTGCATATTTAGGTAATTGTTTGAACAACACCACTCCCAGAGTATAGACGAAAGTCATAACCGAGGGTTTAGAGGTTGGATTAGAGATAACGATACCTCGGGTGCAATCTAAAGTGAACTGTAATGCAATCTAGCTAGCGTAACTTGAGAGAGTGCGTCTAGTAAATTATCATAATTACTTGAGAGAGATTTATGGTAGATAGAGTGTTCATGATTGATAGAGACAACTAATCAAACTATAAGAAGTATCCGAGAAGTAAGTTCATCAACGGGGGAAACCATAACCTTAGACCTTTATCATCACTGTTTACAACACATTGTTAGTAATTGCTAATTATTGTTATTGTCAGTAAATTTAGTAAAACATCACAAATTTATATTAAAAAGTCTTGAGAGAATTGATTGAGTAATAGTTGCGTATTCTAAAGACTTGATTGTTACGTAAATTCCTTGTGGGATCGACTCTGGAAATAATACCCCGGATTATATTTGCAACGCCCGTTTTGTCTTTTATTAGACATAGTTGAGCGTGATCACTAGGTAATCCTAACACACACCGAAATGATAATAGATTCTACGAAACAACTATTGAACATGAACAATAAATTCCTAAATAAACCAATAGTCTACATAATACAATATCCCAAAACCGGTAGTACAAGTCATAAGCTTTTCCAGGAGTAATTATACATAATGAATACATCACTGTTGTCACGACCCAATTTCTCCTATAGGTCGTGATGGCGCCCAATGCCAACTCTAGGCAAGCCAACAATGAACTAACTCTATGATCTTTTCTTTTAGAAATTTGAAATAGTATATTTTAGGTATTCCGAAATCAAGAAGTGAAAAAGTTAGTAAAATGAGAAAGTAAACAATTTTAAAAGCAATGGGATGAAGCAATTACTCAAAAACGAATAAGTGTCACTAGCATAAATCTCCAAAACCTGGTGTCACAAGTGTATGAGATACTAGTAGAATGTACAAAAGAGTACTACACTACTGTGTGAAATGAAAAGGACAAAAAATAAAGCAAAAGAAAGACTTCGGCTGTTGTAGAATGGGATCAGAAGGCAAATCACTGCTAAGTTTCGTAGTAATCAAGGATGCACGCCGGCCTGATATCCAAATGCATTCGCCTCAGATCCTGCATAATTAGTGCAGAAGTATAGCGTGAGTACATAAATAACATGTACCCAGTAAGTATCCAACCTAACCTCGAAGAAGTAGTGACGAGAGGTCAATTACGACACTTACTATGGGCTAACAATAAAATGATGGAATTATAACTACGCATGGACTATATAAATACAACTGAAAACGCAATAACAAGAATAAATGAACAATTCTTTCATTGGTAGTAAGTTCCAATCAATTTCTATCATTTAAAAAATTAATCTCTCAAGCCAATGAAATAATATCAATTATAGTTGGGCTTCAAGAGTTATTACGCACAAATTATGCTAGGTCGTATGGCCCGATACAACATACGAATATATAAACTGTGCACCGCAGAGGGTCGAACGCCATGAATCATAGATGCATCTATTCTATGACCGAGGGGTTCGGCCCTCTCCACAAGAGAAATTGCTTTGTAAATAACCGATTCAAATATTATTAAGAGGTTAATATTCAAGGAAACATCAATTCTCCTTAACGGTCAAATAAACCTTCCGAAACTCAAGTAAATGAGATTCGACCTTTTACAATTCCTGTATCAAGTTCCGATATTATTTAAGCATTTAAATTAGCAAGTAGGGTGCAAATATTGCAAGTATCACGTGATTTGGGTCCTAAACTACCCGGACATAAGCATAATTAGTAGCTACGTACGGACTCTCGTCACCTCGTGTGTATGTTGCCCCCACAAATAGGATCACATATTAAATCAATTCTCCTATGGGGTTAATTCCATCTTACAAGGTTAGAAAAGAAACTTACCTCGTCTCAAAGTGTCACGACCCCAAACCACCCTGGCCGTGATGACGCCTATCGCAGTACTAGTCTAGCCAATTCATTACTTATAGCATAAAAGGACTTTTCCGTTACTTTGTTTACTAATAAGATGTTATCATAAATCTTTCATTTAAGCATTTCAAAATAGCGGAAATATGTAAAACATCAAACACTGCCCGATCCCGGAGTCACTAGTCATGAGCAACTAAAAATACAAGTCTGATACTGTCTACTTAATACAAGATGAGTCTAAGAAATTATAAATGCTACAAGATAGGAAGGATAAAGGCAAGGTTGCGGACGCCGTGCAACTACCTCGCAAATCTCCGGAATACTCTGAAAGGAGCAAATCAGCTCTCACCCTGGTGCCCTGGCACCTGAATCTGCACACAAGGTGCAGGGAGTAATGTGAGTACGCCAACTCAGTAAGTAGCAATTATAACTAAAGACTGAGTGCAGTGACGAGCATTTAAATCATATAAATATCATAGCATAAAAACCTCAGTGGAAATAACATGATCATATTAGTTATTAATTTCCGAATATCTCGTAAAAATTCCAGTTGCAATGAAGGTTGTTTAAAACACTTGTTCAACATTTTCAATAGAGGCTCAATATAAAAGAAGAGAGAAAATAGAAATTTCATAAAAACAAACCCCTCGGACAAATTATCATTCATATATATCCCCTCGAGCAAGCCTCTCAGTCACTCGTGACTCAACTATCACCAATTAGCACTCACACTCAGCACTCATGCTCAATAGGTACCTTATAATAACCACTGTGGCATGCAGCCCGATCCATATATAGTCGACTTCACTCACTGGGGGTGTGCAGACCCCGTAGGGGCTCCTACAGCCCAAGCGCTATATCACTTGGCATGTAGCCCAAGCGCTATATACATAATGATGCGGCGTGCAACCCGATCCCTAACTATTCTCACAATCCGGCCCTCGTCCTCACTCAGTCGTCAACCTCACAAGCCACTCGGGCATTTCAGTACAAACTCAGGGAACTCAGCCCAAAACAACTTTCATATATTAAAATAGATTGATGAACAAGATTAAACAATAAACAAGTATAAATCATGAATGAGGATATGGTTTCTATCAAAAACTTTGTGAGGATAATAGTAAAATACCCTTGAGGGTCCAAACAGTACGACACAAGGCCCCAAACATGATATTCAGCACAAGTTAACCGAATCATTTCTAAAACACATAGATATCATATAGAGTTTATCAAACTATGCAACTCTACAGTTCCCACGGGACGGACCAAGTCACAATCCCTACTGGTGCACGCCCACACGTCCGTCACCTCATTTATCAAAATAGTACGAAATTCCGGGGTTTCATACCCTCAGGTCTAGATTTACAATCGTTACTTACCTCAAACCAGACGAAAATGTACTCGGCGATGTCTTGCCGCTCGACTCGGCCTCAAATCGCCCCGAATCTATCCAAAATCAGAATCATATCATTAATACATGCCAAAGGAACAAAACCCTCCCAGACCCACGTCTCGTAATCAGATAAAAATCATGAAACCAGAATCCTTATCCTCTCACGAGTCCATACATACCAAGTTTATAAAAATCTAACTTTATTTGACCCCTCAATCACCCAATTCTTAGTCTAAGGTTTCTAGCCCTAATCCCCCAATTTTCACTCTTAAATCCCACAAATTTCATGCTTAATCAGTTAGAATTTACCATAGAATCAAGTTTTAGGTCCAAAAACATTACCTCAAAGTGTTTCCCCTTGAATCCCTCTTCAAAATCCCTCAAAAAGTTCCAAGTCCGAACAAAAATGATGGAAAATAACCCAAATTTCGCGAAGTATCTAATTTATAGGTTCTGACCAGGGATTCCACACCTGCAAACACTTTTCTCTCACTCGCGGACTCGCACCTGCAGTCCCAGGTGCGCACATGTGCATACCACTTAAACACCAACTTCCGCACCTGCGGACTCGCAGATGCGCTCCTTCCTTCGCATCTGCGGTCAAGACCAGACCTTCACTTTCCGAATCTACGACACCACCTCCGCACCTACGATCATCGCACCTGCGGCTTCCCATCCACAGGTGCGGCCACACCAGAAGAGTTACACCAACAGCCTTCTGTTGCATTTTCCAACTTCCAACTTCCGTTAGCCATCCGAAATCAATTCCTAGCTCCTGGGGACCTCAACAAAATATAACAACACCTCAAATAACATCATCTGAACTTAGTTGAACCCTCGGAACACTCGAAACAACATCAGGACACCAAATTAACCCGAAATTCAAGCCTAAGGATTTCTAAACTTCCGAAATTCGCCAACGATGCCGAAACCAACCAAACCACGTCCGAATTACCTGAAGTTTTGCACACACATCACAAACGACACTACGAACCTATTCCAACTTCCGGAATTTGATTCCGACCCCGATAGCTAATTTTCCACTGCCGACCGGAAACTGCCAAAAATCTAATTCCGCCAATTCAAGCCTAATTCTATCATGGACCTCCGAAAAACATTCTGAACATGCTCCTAAGTCCCAAATCACCTAACGAAGCTATCCGAACCATAAAAACCCAATTTCCGAGATCATTTACCTATAAATCAACTTCCGGTTGACTTTTCCAACTAATAAACCAACTTAAGAGACTAAGTGTCTCATTTTTCTCCAAAATCATTCCGAACCCGAGCCAACTGACCCGACACAATATAATAGGGCTGAACAACGAATAATGTAGAAGAAATGGGAAAATACGAGGCTAAACTCTCCGGCCGGGTCGTTATACAAAGTTTTCTTTCCGGTCCAAATTTGTGTTTTAAATCCTCAACTCGGTGCCAAACGACTTGAAACTAGTCAAATATTATATAAATAAGTCAATACATGTTCAAAAGTTCATCTTCTAACTATTAAAGAGATTTCCCAACCCAAATTGAAAATATTCTAAGATTCACCCCCGGGCCCACGTGCCCGGATTCCAGAAATTTTCGAAGAAAGTTGTTACCCATAACCTCATGAACTCAAATATATTATTTTCACCCTATTCCATAATCATTGTGGTTAAATCCCATTTTTATCAAAACCCTAGGTTTTCCTCAAAAATCCCATAAATCCCACAATTTTCCATGTTAAATCTACTTATGCTTCATGTATTTATCTAAAGAATCGATAAGGATCACTTACCTCTTGATGTTGATGGAACCCCTCTCAAATATTCTCTCAAAATCGTCCAAGACCAAGTGGGAAATGAGAGAAATAAAGCTAAGTCCCGCATTAAAAGCTATTTCACAGGTCGCAGATGTCGCATTTGCGACACCTGGTTTGCAAATGCGACAACATCTTCGCAAAGTCGCTCCTGAATGAACTTTACCTTTTCCAAGGCATACTTCACCAAATCAGTACCATATAACATAGCCTCGCCTGGCTCAAACCATCCGATAGAGGAACGAATCGTCGACCATATAAAGCCTCAAATGGAGCCATCTCGATGCTGGACTGATAACTGTTGTTGTAAGCAAACTCGACCAAAGGCAAGAATCGATCCCAATGCCCTCCAAAGTCAAACACATATGCTCTAAGAATATCCTCCAAGAACTGAATTTTCCACTCCGACTTCCTGTCGGTCTGTGGATAAAATGTGAAGTAAACTAAGTTCCTCTATCTGATATGATTGAAACAGGTATACCATGCAACCGAACTATACCCTGAATATAAATCTGGGCCAACCTCTCTGAAGTATACGTGTTCACCACCAGAATGAAGTATGCCGACTTGGTCAACATGTCGACAATGACCCAAATTGCATCAAACTTCCGCAAGGTCCGACGCAACCCAACCACGAAGTTCATAGTAATGCGTTCCCATTTTTACTCAGGTATAGTCATCTACTGGAGTAGGCCACCTGGCCTCTGATGCTCATACTTAACTTGTTGGCAATTTAGACACCTCGTAACATACTCAACTATGTACTTCTTCATCCGCAACCACCAATAATGCTGCCTCAGGTCGCGATACATCTTCGTGGAACCTGGATGAATAAAATACTAAGAACTGCGTGCCTCCTATAGAATCCTCTCCCTCAAGCCATCAACCTTAGGAACACATAGGCGACCCTGGAGTCGCATAATACTATTCTCACCGATAGTAACCTCCTTGGTACCACCCTGTAGCACCGTCTCTCTGAGAACCCTCAAGTGCGGATCATCATACTATCGAGCCTTGATTTGGTCTAATAGTGAAGACTCGGCAATGACGCATGCAAGAAATCGGCAGGGCTCTGAAATATACAACCTCACAAGTCTGTTAGTCAAGGATTAAATGTCCAAAGCTAATGGCTTCTCCTCTGCTGAAATGAATGCCAAGCTACCCATACTCTCCGACCTTCTGCTCAAGGCATCCGCAACTACATTCGCCTTGCCTGGATGATAAAGAATAGTAATATCATAGTCCTTTAGTAACTCAAGACACCCGCGCTTCTTTAAATTGAGATCCTTTTGCTTGAACAAATGCTAAAAGCTGCGATGATCAGTGTAAACCTCACAGGAAACCCCATAAAGATAATGCCTCCAGATCTTAAGAGCATGAATGATAGAGGCCAACTCCAAATCGTGTACATGGTAATTCTTCTCATGTGGCTTCAGTTGACGTGAAGCATATGCAATAACTCGCCCCTCCTGCATCAATACACAACCCAAACCAATAGGTGAAGCATCGCAATACACAGTATACATCCCCGAACCGGAAGGCAACACTAGAACCGGTGCCATAGTCAAAGCTATCTTGGGCTTCTGGAAGCTCGCTTCACAATCATCGGACCGCGGAATATAGCACCCTTATGAGTCAGTCTAGTCAAAAGTGCTGCAATAGATGAGAAGCCCTCAACAAACCGGAGATAATAATCTGCTAAACCTAAGAAGCTCTTGATCTTAGTCGTCGTAGTAAGACGAGGCCAACTCTGAATTGACTCAATCTTCTTGGGATCCACCTTAATATCCTCGACTGCTACAACATGCCCCAAGAATGCTAGAGAATCTAGCCAAAACTCACTCTTGGAAAACTTAGTATATAGCTTCTGTTCTCGCAAGTTCTAA
Organism: Nicotiana knightiana; assembly: GCA_005239525.1. NCBI lineage: Eukaryota > Viridiplantae > Streptophyta > Magnoliopsida > Solanales > Solanaceae > Nicotiana > Nicotiana knightiana. The sequence continues at coordinate 24,912 of ML400523.1, read as the reverse complement.
AGCACCACTCTCAAATGCTGCTCGTGCACCTCCATGCTGCGCGAGTATATCAAAATGTCTTCATCGTCATCAATGAATACAATGACAAACAAATCAATATATGGCCTGAACACCCTAAACGCCACTGGGGAATTAGTAAGACCGAAGGACATCACTAGAAACTCATAATGGCATATCTAGTCCGGAAAGTAGTCTTCGGAAAATCCAAATCCCGAATCTTCAACTGATGGTACCCCGATCTCAAGTCGATCTTAGAGAACACCCTAGCATCTTGAAACTGGTCAAACAAATCATCAATCCACGGTAATGGGTACTTATTCTTAATGATAACTTTTTTCAACTAGTAGTAATCAATGCACATCCGCATAGTCCTATCTTTCTTCTTCACAAATAACATTGGTGCACCCCAAGGTGATACACTCGGCCTGACGAACCCCTTTGCTAGCAACTCCTCAAGTTGTTCCCTCAACTCCTTCAACTCTTTTGGAGCCATACGGTATGGTGGGATTGATATAGGCTGGGTAACTGAAGCCAAATCAATGCAGAAATTGATATCACGGATCTGGTGGAATGCTTGGAAGATAGAAAGGAAACACATCGGAGAACACCTGGACTAGGGTACTGAATCAATATCCGGAGTCTCTGCGGTAGTATAACGAACATAGGCTTGATAAGCCAAATAATCCTTCTCGACCATGCGTCGAGCCTTAATAAAAGAGATGATCCAACTAGGTGTGCTTATAAACAAACCCTCGAATCTAGCTAGAGCGCCACCTGATTAGCCTCCACCTTTATGACGACCCCTACCCACCTGCCATCCGCCTCTAGGCGGCCGGACGGCTGGTGAGGCTACTGGTGCTGTAATCATAGGCTGAGAACCCTGTTGCACTGCCTTTCCTCGAAGTTTAGGGAAGAACCTCCGCACGTGGCTGAAATCCCCGCACTCGATACAACCTCTCGGTTCGAAGGGCTGCTGACTGGAAGTATGACCCTGATGGACTGAATATCCACTAGAGGATCCCTGAATAGCTGGTGGGAGGTAGGAACTCTCTAGCATGACACTGAAATAAGGTTGAACTGGATCACCCCGAGGAGGCGGCAATGCTGGATATGTGGGCCTTCTAGGCCGACCTCTCCCAAGCTGACCTCTGCCCCCAGATGGAGCACCACTGAACCCTCCATAACAACGAACCCGCTTGTCCCACAGAATTTTCTCTTGGCCCCACTGACGATAACCCTCAATCCTCCGAGCAATCTCCACAACTAGCTGGTAAGAAGTACCCATCTCAACCTCTCGGGCCATAGTTGTCACGCCCCAAACCGAGGGACGAGACCGGCACCTAACCGAATGATTCTGGTCAAGCAGACCTGGATTGCCTTTCCTACCCAACACGTTACCCCATGCACAATATACAAATTTATAATGAATTTACAACCAAATTCTATTTTCCTCTTTTAAAGCTTCAACATTTGAAAATCCCAAAATGTACAAACTAAGCACAACATTTCTGACACGGAACCAAGATTACGAATAATTACAACTACTACCCAAAATACTTACAACCCACACAGTGTCTATGGAGCCTCTAAGAGTACTAGGATTTTACACAATACTTGCCGGCAACAAGGCCCCGCCTATACCTTAAAAGACATAAAATATGCAAAAGAGATGGTATAGACTACACACCGCCCCGAGAGGAAATGAGGCTCACCAGAACTGCTAGAGAGATGAAGAGGAGGCACTACTAACGGAAAACTGAGCTACCTGCTATAGAACCACCTACATCCATATAGAAGATGTAGCGCCCCCGGCAAAAAAGGACGTTAGTACCATTGAATAGTACTAGTATGTATAAACAAAGTTTATTCTAAGTTGAGTCAAACAGTACACAATTAGAAAATAGTCAGGGTAACCACACAAGTACCACACAAGTATAAAAATCACAAATGAAGATTTTAGAGTTACTTGTTTCAATTGCTCATCTGTTGCGGTGCGCAACCCGATTCCACCGCACAATCACAGTTCACCCTTACTACCTCTCCATCCTTATTACTTCCTGTTGCAGCGTGCAACCCGATCCCACCTTTCAATCACATTTCACAGCAACAAGTACCAACAATTATATCACAAGGATCTTCATCATGAAGAACATAAGGTCATATCAACCAATAATTATGTGAAATCAAGGCACAATGATCGTTAGCAATTAGTAATTCATATGTGGTGTTCCCACAATCATTTAACTCAATAAAATCAGCCCATATTTACTTTCATCATTTGCTACACAACCTTTAGCACTTTGATACGTTCAACAATGTAATTAATAGCAACATCAACCAGCAATTCAACCACAAAGATTCTCATCGTCAAGGATATTCATTCGTAACAACCCGGTAACCATATGAAATCAAGGCCATCAACACACGACTCAATTAGTTTATCCCCGTTTCCTTTCCATTATTTACTACACAACATATAGCACTTAAATACATTTAACACTTTGTTTCATTATCATTTTTTTCGTTTTGCAACACAACCTCTCATACCGATGTATTCAACATTAAACGAGCTTTGAACATGATAGAATAAACACAAAGAATCACCTTTTTCGCAAGCTCATATAACATGATAATCGACTAATGAATTTAAAGAACGATGTCTTACACCTCGACACAGCAGGGCAATCAATTCACATATGCTCAAGCAAGAATTTCATACCGAGTGCTCGAACACCAACAAGATGACTCTACAAGGATTAAAGTTCTTGATTTGGGATTTCCCCTTAATTTCTACCACAATTCACCGGACCGTCTAGCACCGTCAATCTATTCCTTAATGTGACATATTTCACTTAGAATTAGGAACTATAAACATAACTCGAACTCATTTAGGCATTTTATCGAATGCTATGTGACCCCCCTTAGATTACTAACCTCCTTTTTGTGAATAATTACCCAAACCCGTTTCCCTTTACTAGATTATGACTAGTTGGTTACATGCATGCAAAGTCCCCTACCCCCATCTTCATGAACTCACCTAACCATGTTTCACTTTAACAAAATCTGGAAATTAAGGTTGATAAGGTAGAATCTTACCTCTTATGGTGAAGAAAATGGTGTCCTACTTGATTAGTTCCAAGCTTGAGTGATGAATGAGGATCACTTTGATGAAGTTGGGACTTTCCCTCTCTATAACTCTCTCTTTCCTCTCTCTATTTTTTCAGAAAATCTTTAAAATGGAAGGAGGTAAGTGTTTTAATGAACTAGGGTCGGGTACAAAATTAGAAATTTAACAGTCCCGAAACAGAAATGCGGTCAGGAATGTGATCGCATTCCTGCTATGCGGTCCGCATTCCTGTCGCATAAATGGCCCTCAAATGGGCCAAAAAGAAAAGTAGACTGCCCAGGTATGCGGTCCGCATACCTGTTATGCGATCATATAGTGTGTCACATAACTCCCTCCGCAGAAATCAAGGTGCAAGAACATGACAACTATGCGGCCCACATTCGTGAAATGCGATCGCATTCTAGGCCGCATAGCTGTCCTAAAAATGGACAGCAAACTGTCCAAGTATGCGACCACTATGCGGTCCGCATACCTGATCTGCGATCGCATAGTGGACCGCAGACCTGCGCAAATTTGGAAAATTATATCTTTTAAGTCCCGGGGTACTTTTTACTCCACATGGGTCCGTTTTAAGAATTTTCTACAGTTATAACCACATGGGGACCCATTCGGGCATTGTTTTTAGACTTGAAATTTTTACGGGTCTTTACAATAGTGGCCTGAATACCGGAGTGCAACCCCGCAAAAAACCTCCATACTCTCTCTGCCTCATTAGGAAGTATCATAAGTGCATGGCGAGACAAATCAGAGAATCTCGCCTCATAATCGGTCACTGACATCTGACCCTGCTGGAGCTGCTCAAACTATAACTGCAACTCTTCCCTCTGGGAGGGTGGAATATACCTATCCAATAAAAGGCGTGTGAACTGATCCCAAGTTAAGGGAGGACAACATGCTGGTCTGCCAAGAAGATGAGATTGCCACCATTAACGAGCCCTGCCCTCCAGCTGGAAAATAGAAAAATCCACCCTGTGGGACTCTAATATGCTCATGTTGTGCAGTCTGTCCTTGCACCCGATCAATGAAGTCCTAGGGATCCTCATGCCACTCACCCTCGAAGACAGGATGGTGTACCTTAGTCTATCTGTCCAATATCTTCTATGGTTCGCCGACCGCAGTTAGTCTGGGCTCAGGTACAACTGCTTCCACTGGCTGGGCTCCGCCCACTGGTAGTGTGCCCAGGGTCTAATATACATCAGTTACATGCCCAGGAGCCTGAGTAGTAGGGGTCTGTTCCCCCCTCCTGCCTGAGATGTGGCTGGGTCTGCTGGAAATAAACCAGCCTGGGTCATAGTATCCATGAACTATAACACACGGCCCATAACCTCCTGAAAGCCCAGTGTTGACATGAAATCTACCGGGGCTGGCTCTGCCGCAAGCACCTCGCCCTGCTCCTCAATAATGTGATCCTCTAATGGATCTGCTGGTGGTATAGATGGGGCAAATCTGGGACGTCCTCGTGCCCTACCTCGATCTGGTGCCCTCCCCCAGCCTCTGCCTAGGCCTCTAGCAACACGGGGAGCAGCTCCTCCTGGGTCTAGAATATCCGCCATGTGCGTTCTCACCATCTGTGATAGAATAAGAGAAAGACACTTATTATAACATCAACTGCACGGTAAGAGATGAATAAAGAGTAGTTTCCTAACACCCTATAGCCTCTCGAAGATAAGTACGGACGTCTCCGCACCGATCCACAAGACTCTATTAGGCCTGCTCATAACTTGTGAGATCTACGTGAGCCTAGTGCTTTGTTACCATGTTATCACAACCCAATTTCTCCTATAGACCGTGATGGCGCCCAATTCTACCGCTAGGCAAGCCAAAAATGAATTGACTTTGTGATCTTTCTTTTAGAAATTTGAAATAGTTGATTATTAATTTTTCCGAAATCAAGAAAGGAAAAAGTTAGTAAAATAAGAAAGTAGACAATTTTAAAAGAAATGGGATGAAGTAATTACTCAATAACCAACAAGTTTCTACTAGCATAAATCTCCAAGACCTGGTGCCACAAGTGTATGAGCTACTAGTTGAATGTAACACTACTATCTGAAATGAAATAGAAAGAAAATTGATTTTATTAAACCTTCCTACATATTTTTACTAAGAATTTAATAGACAAATTTTATTAATTTTAAAATTAAATATTAAAAATTAGCATAGAAGGTACTATAGTCCAAAAAATAAGTTATTGCATTTATGCCCTTTCCCTATGAGTTCTTCCGTTTAATACTTTAGGGCTATTTTGGTATATTAGTATTGTGTTTATGCTTTTATAATAATATAATCTATCCTTTTTCTAAATTTATTTGGACAATATAATACATACTCAAATTAAATTTGTAATAGGACATTTGTCACGACCCAAAATCCACCTATCGTGATGGCACCTAACTCGACCAACTAGGTAAGCTAACTAACAGTCAATGCGATCCAAACGAGATTTATAGGAAAATAATGAAGAATAATCTGGACATTTATATATTAACCCAAGGACTCGTAGTACGAATCATGAGTCTAAGAATTTGAAATTTACAAAGCTGGTACAGATAAATACATGATCTATTTGAAAGTTACATAAACAAATTAGCAAAATCTAAAGCTACCAAGGACAAGTGACAGCTATATTCTGGAATGCAAGAATATATTCAGAGTCAGCTCCCGACACAACCAGTAGCTCCGCTCCAAAATCTACAGCAAGGTGCAGAAGTGTAGTACGAGTACAACTGACCCCATGTACCCAGTAAGTATCTTGTCTAACCTCGTCGAAGTAGTGACGAGGCTTTTTAGTTAAAAGATACTCACTGATAAAACCTGTACCGTAAACTAGCAATAGAACTATACTACAATATAACAGAAAAGAGTACACTAAACGAATATGCAAAGCAATAACTGAGTACTAGAAGATATCACAATTCAACGTTTTCCAATATATCGACCAATCTTTTCCTTAGAGCGAAAACCAATAAGCCATGATAATCACTCTATAACTTTGATAGCGTGATGAATGTACTCAGATACCAAGTTAATTGCATGAAAACACCCTTCATGCATTTATCTCATCCTTACCAAATATGCGTATAATAGTACCAATCGGATGGCAGAAATGCGGATAACAGTAATGACAAAGTAGGAAATACGCAAGTAGAAATAATGAACGAGGATATACATATGGGAAACAATAATAATACTACGCGGAAAGCATATGAGTAATGACAACAATTAGGAAAGAAGAATATAAACTTCAACTAACTAGCATGGCGGAGGCCTAGATATAGATATAAGAAATAAGAAGGGAACACGTGATCTTTATAAATTAACAAGTAGAGGCATGAATACTTAACATGGTAGAAGGCTTTCACTAAAGTGAAAAAAAATAGATACAACATGGATGTAATTATAACAACAGGAAGTAGGCATGGTATTTGCAAGTTAAGCAAGTAGAAGGCATGGGCAACACAACAACAATTGAATAAAGAACAAAGATAGAACAGTAACCACAAGTCACATAAGAACCATAAGTACGACAATAACAGCTCAAGGTAAAGGCATGGTATCTACAAGGAAAGGATATCAGGACATAATGCATGCCCCGCATCCTCACCTGCACGGAAACACCCTTCGTGCCTGAACTGGTGATAACATAAAATCATGATAATGTAAATGTAATGGCACGACATCACCCTTCATGATCTTACTCTCAAATGAAATGGTACAACATCGCTCTTCGTGCTTTACACTCACATAACATGGCACAACATCACGCTTCGTGCTATTACATTCACATAACATGGCACGACATCTCCCTTCGTACTTTTACTCTCAAATGATATGGAACGACATCACCAGTCGAACTTTTACTCTCAAAAGATGTGGCACGTCGTCATCCTTTGTTCTTTACGCTCTCCCTCACATGACAACATATATATAATCTCACGGCATCACCCTTTGTAGTTTACACTCTTTCTTACCAAGCATATGTATATTTGTCATGACCCAAAATCCCTATGAAGGAGTCGTAATGACACCTAGTCTCTAATACTAGGTAATCCTAACACACTGAAATGATAACAAATTCTACAAAACATATATTGAACATGAACCAGAAATTCCTAAATAAACCAATAGTCTCAACATGATACAATATCCCAAAACCGGTACTACAAGTCATAATACTTTCTAGGAGTAATTATACATATTGAATACATCAATGTTGTCACGACCTAATTTCTCCTATAGTCGTGATGGCGCCCAACACTACCGCTAGGCAAGCCAACAGTGAACTAACTCTGTGATCTTCTCTTTTAGAAATTTGAAATAGTCTATTTTTAATTATTTCGAAATCAAGAAGTGAAAAAGTTAGTAAAATGAGAAAGTAAACAATTTTAAAAGCAATGGGATGAAGCAATTACTCAAAAACCAACAAGTGTCTACTAGCATAAATCTCCAAGACCTGGTGTCACAAGTGTATGAGCTACTAGTATAATGTATAAAAGAGTACTACACTACTGTCTGAAATGAAAAGGAAAGAAAATAGAACAAAAGAAAGATTTCAGCTGCTGCAGAAAGGGCTCGGAAGGTAGCTAACCACTAAGTCTCATAGTAATCAAGGATGCGCGCCAGACTGATATCCAGATGCTCCTACCTCAAATCCTGCATTATTAGTGCAGAAGTGTAGCGTGAGTACATGAACAACATGTACCCAGTAAGTATCCATTCTAACCTCGAAGGAGTAGTGACGAAGGGTCGACTCCGAAACTTACTATGGGCTAACAATAAAATAATGGGATTATAACTAAGAATGAACTATATAAATACAATTCAAAATGCAATAAACAAAAATAAATGAACAATTCTTTCACTTATAGGAAGTCCTCATTAATTTCCATTATTTAACAAATTAATCTCTCAAGCCAATGAAACACTATCAATTATAGTTGGTCTTCAAGAATTATTTTGCACCAATTATGCAGAGGTCGTACGATCCGATCCAACATACAAATATATAAACTGTGCACTGTCGAGGGTCGAACACCACGAACCATAGATGCATTTATTCTATTACCGAGGCGTTCGACCCTCTCCACAAGAAGATAAAATGCTTTGTAAATAACTGATTCAAATATTATTAAGAGGTTAATATTCAAGGAAACATCAATTCTCATTAACGGTCAAATAACCCATCAAAAACACAATTAAATGAAATTCAACCTTTTACAATTCCTTTATCAAGTTCCGATTTGATTTAAGCATTTAAATTAGCAAGTAGGGTGAAAATATCGCAAGTATCACGTGATTTGGGTCCTAAACTACCCGGACATAAGCATAATTAGTAGCTACATATGGACTCTCATCACCTCGTGCGTATGTAACCCCCACAAATAGGAGCACATATTAAATCAATTCACCTATGGGGTTAATTCCCTCTTACAATGTTAGAAAAGAGACTTACCTCTTCTTAGAGCTTTCTTTCTGGTAAAAAATTATGTTTTAAACCCTCAACTCGGTGCCAAACAACTTTAAACTAGTCAAATATTATATAAATAGTCAATACATGTTCAAAAGTTCATATCCTAACTATTAAAGTGATTTCACAACCCAAATTGAAAAATCCCTACAATTCACCCCGGGCCCACGTGCCTGGATTCCAAAATATTTTGAAGAATTTTTTTTACCCATAACCTCATGAACTCAAATATATTATTTTTACCGTATTCCATAATTATTTTCGTGGTTAAATCTCATTTTTATCAAAACCCTAGATTTTCCTACTAAATCCCATGAATCCCATCATTTTCCATGTTAAATCTACTTATGCTTCATGTATTTAGCTAAAGAATCTATAAGGACCACTTACCTCTTGATGTTGATGGAACCCCTCTCAAAACTGCTCTCAAAATCGTCCAAAACCAAGTGGAAAATGAGGGAAATAAAGCTAAGTCCCGCATTAAAAGCTGTTGCATAGGTCGGAGATGTCGCATATGCAATACCTGGTTCACAAATGCAGCAAAATCTTCGCAAATGTGAAGCTGAGCCTCCACTATCAAAGCCGCAAATGCGACAAAATATTCACAAAATGCGAAGTCGCAAATGCGACAAGAAGGTTGCAAATGTGAAGGCTGGCCATTTCTACCTTGGTCGCATATGCAACCAAATTCGTCGTGAATGTGATGAAGGGAAGTTCGAAAAATGTAACGACCTGGACGGTCATTCCATGAGATTTTCCCCGTTTCCCCCGTTTCTGCCTTATCATATGTTGCTTAGCCTATTTATGTTGTGTTGGGTCGGTTGGTTCAGGTTCAGAGTGGTTGTGGTGAGAACAGAGACACTTAGTCTCTTAAATTAACTTAATAGTTGAAAAAGTCAACTGAGATTTAACTTATTGGTAAACGAACTTGGAATGCAGATTTTATGGCTCGGACAACTTCGTTAGGTGATTTGGGACTTAGAAGGGTGTTCGGAATGAAGTTTTGATGTCCAGTGTAGAATTAGGCTTGAATTGGCAAAAGTTAGTTTTTGGTGATTTTCGGTCGGCAGTGGAAAATAGGCTATCAGGGTCGGAATGGAATTCTGGAAGTTGGAGCAGGTTCGTAATGTCATTTTGGACATGTGTGCAAATTTTCAGGTCAATCAGATGTGCTTTAGTTGGTTTTGACATCATTGGCGAAGTTTAGAAGTTTCAAAGTTCATAGGCTTGAATTTGATGTGTTTTTGGTGCTTTTGCATTGTTTTTGGTGTTTAGAAGGCTCGAATAAGTTTGAATGAGGTTATGGGATGTGTTGGTATGTTTGGTTGGGGCCTCGAGGGTCTTGGGATTGATTTCGGATGGTTAGCGGAGGTTGGACTTAGGAAATTGTAGCCAAATAGCTGCTGGTGTCATTCTTCTGGTGTGGCCGCACCTGCGGATGGGGAGACACAGTTGCGCAGATCGTTGCACAGGTGCGAGAAGAGGCCAGGCAGGAGGAGTCCACAGGTGCGAGGCATTGGCCGCACCTGCGAAGCCGCAGGTGCGGAAAAGGACTCGCAGGTGCGAAGTTCGGACTGTTAATGGGATTTCACAGGTGCGCACCTGGGACCGCAAGTGCGAAAAATGGTCTGCATGTGCGGATTAACTGGACAGAAATATATATAAGTGCCTCCGCGAAATTTTGGACATTTCTTTCATTTTGCGTGCGGTATTGAGCTAGTTTTGGAGCAAATTGAAGGAGGAATTCGAAGGTCTTCAGTGGAGGTAAGTTTCCCGGATTATAATCTCGTTTTTATGCTATTTTGTGACGAATTAGGCTTGGAATTTGTGGTTAAATGACATAAATTGGGGGTTTAGGGCTTGAGAAATTGAGACTTGTAAATTAAGGAATTTAGGCGTTGTTTGTGGTCGGATTGTGATGCATTTTATATGTATAGACTTAGGAAGGGATAAGGATTCTTGTGACGCGATTTTTTATCGAATTCCGAGACGTGGGCCTGGGGCTCGGGTTTGACTGAATTTCGAGAATTTGTGTCTTAATTGATAGGTTTCGATTGAGTTTTGTTCCTTTCGCATATATTGATGATGTTAATCTGGTTTGGTTAGATTCGGAATAATCGGGAGCCAATTTGAGGGGCAAGAGCATCGTGGATTAGTATTGTGGCCCGATAGAGTTAAGTAATGGCTATAAATCTTGTCCTGAGGGTATGAAACCCCAGACATCATATTTCTCACTGTTTTTAGAATGGCGCACGTGTCGGATGACGAGTATGTGGCGTGCACTATTTTTTGGATTGCACTTGGTCCTCTCCGTGACAACTATTGAGTTGCGTATTTTTACTCTAAATCATATGTTAAATTATGTTCTAAAACTATTGATATAGTTGGGCTATAAGCCATGTTTGGGTCCTCGTTCCGACTTGTTTAGACCCTTTGGGGCTTTTTACTGTTATTTCCTCACTATTGATTTATGATTTACACTCAGTCATGTTATGTTTAACCGATTTCGAAACTCAGCCTTATTTACACTGTTTTGAGATAAAAAATGATGCTTTTGGGTTGAGTACCCCGTTTTACTGATCCGCCCGAGGGGCTTTTGAGAGTTTATGACTGAGTGAGGCCGAGGGCCTGATTGTGAGGATATGATACGCCACGAGGTGGCTTGATATTAGCGCTTGGGATGAAGGATCCCATCCGGAGTTTGTACACACTCCCAGTGAGCGCATGTACCTACTGAGTGCGAGTGCCGAGTGCCGAGTGACTGGGAGGCATGAGTGACAGTGAGGTTGCCCGAGGGGCTGATACTGAGTGGCTGTGAGGTGCTGAGTGATGTTCTGCCCGAGGGGCAATTTGTGATTCATGTTCTGCCCGAGGGGATATTTATGACTTATTTCATTTTACATTAAATTCTTCAGGTATTTTTATTTCTGAAATTGTTGGAAAACACATTTTTCAAAGGATTTTACTGGAGTTGGCTTTTAAGGCATGTTGATTTCATATATATATATATATATATATATATGTATATATTGTTGGAAAGAAAGGTTGTGCATATTGTGAACTGATGATTTGATTTTTATGTGTTTCTTTACGCTTAGACTTGATTTAATTTCATTACTACTGAGGTCGTGTACTCACATTACTCTATGCACCTCTGTGTGCAGACACAGGTGCTGATACCGAGCGTTAGCCATCTATTCCGTGTGGAGTCAGAGTTCGGGACATAGAGGTAGTTGTTCAGCGTCCGCAGNTGGGAGGCATGAGTGACAGTGAGGTTGCCCGAGGGGCTGATACTGAGTGGCTGTGAGGTGCTGAGTGATGTTCTGCCCGAGGGGCAATTTGTGATTCATGTTCTGCCCGAGGGGATATTTATGACTTATTTCATTTTACATTAAATTCTTCAGGTATTTTTATTTCTGAAATTGTTGGAAAACACATTTTTCAAAGGATTTTACTGGAGTTGGCTTTTAAGGCATGTTGATTTCATATATATATATATATATATATATATGTATATATTGTTGGAAAGAAAGGTTGTGCATATTGTGAACTGATGATTTGATTTTTATGTGTTTCTTTACACTTAGACTTGATTTATTTTCATTACTACTGAGTTGGCGTACTCACATTACTCCCTGTACCCCTATGTGCAGATACAAGTGCTGATACCGACCGAGCCATCTATTCCGTGCGGAGCCGGAGTTCGGGACATAGAGGTAGCTGTTCAGCGTCCGCAGCGTATCTGTTTTCCCTTGTTATGTTGTACCTAGTTATTCGTTCGGAGGTTTAGTATTATAATAATAGCCTTTTTTTGTATATTTCTTAGATGCTCATGACATGTTGACTCCGAATTTTGGGGATGGTTTAGACTGTTTAACTGTTTATTTTGCCTAATGGATTCAGTAAATCTATATACTTTTATGAAATGTTGAAAATGGTTGGGATTTTGGAAAGAAACTGTAATTATGTGATTATTGGCTAGCCTAGTTCCATGATAGGCGCCATCACGACCGATTTAGGATTTGGGGTCGTAACAAGTTGGTATAAGAGCCTATGTTACATAGGACTCAACGGCCATGAGCATGCTTAACAGAGTCTTGCGGATCGGTACGGAGACATCTGTACTTATCTTCGAGAGGCTGCGAAACCCTTAGGAACAATATCATTTTCTTGAATTCTGTCGTGCCATTTTGTTGATTCTAGAAATCTAAACTTATGTTGTTTCCTTCTCTCACAAATGGTGAGCACTCGCGCTACCGATCAGGGTGATCAGCCACCAGCTAGACCAACGAGAGGTCAAGGCCACGGTCGAGGCTGTGGTAGAGGTTGGGGCCCAGCCCATGCATCAACCAGGGCAGTGCTAGTTGATCCCCGTACTGTTCAGGATCAGATTCTCATCGCAGATACTCTAGCGGGGCATGCTCAGGCACAAGCAATGCCTATTGTTATTCCGAGTCTTCATGAGACCTTTGCTCAGATCTTGACTGTGTGTACCACCCGTGCTCAGGCAGTTGCTGCTACTTCTCAGGCCGGGGGAGGCTGTTAGACTCTAATTGCCCGGACACTTGAGTAGGTTACTCAGGGCCATCAGACACTGGGGGCGGTTCTAGCCCAACCGGTTTCTCCAGCTCGGGACTTCGTGGTTCCGTCTATGCCAGAGGACGAGCAGCATAGACTGGAGATATTTAGTAGACTACAGCCTCCGACATTCAGTGGTGCTGAGGGCGAGGATGCCCAGGGTTTTCTGGATAAGTGTCAGAGGATGCTGCGACTGCTGGGATTTTGGAGACCAATGGGGTATCATTTGCTACTTTTCAATTTTCTGGTGCTGCTTTCACTTGGTGGGAGTCTTTTGAGAGGCGTAGGCCTGTTGGTTCAGCACCCCTCGCCTGGCAGTAGTTCTTCACTTATTTTTTTGGAGAAGTATGTACCCCAGTCTCACAGGGAGGAGCAACGCAGGCATTTTGAGCAGCTGCATCAAGGAGATAGTATCACATGCTACATTCGAGCAGGTTGTTGATATTGCTCTAGATATTGAGTCGGTTCGCCGCCAGGAGCGGGAGGAGAGGGAGGCCAAGAGGCCTCGTGGATCGGGCGGTTCTAGTGGTGCTCCTTCCAGGGGGCAGTTTCAGCATGGTAGAGGTCGTTCATTCAGGCCTCCTCAGTCAGTTCGTCCAGCCTATAGTGGTGCATCTTTGGGGCATGGTCCCCGCGTTCTCAGCTAGGATCGGTTCCCTCCCAGCTCAGAGTGCAGCTCGAGCACCACCAGTTCAGAGTTCCTCTATGCATGAGTCTTCTAGTGGCATTCTGGTGCCATGGGTTTCTATCAGTCCCCGCCTCCATCTCCAGGGAGTTGTTTTGAGTGTGGAGAGTTTGGACACATGTGGAGGCAGTGTCCCCTTCGTCTCAGTGGTTCTTCTCAGCAGAGGGGCCAGCCTTCTACTTCAGCTCCAGTTACTTCACCACCCGCCCAGGTAGCTAGGGGTGGTAGTCAGTCAGCTGCAGGCCGCCCTAGAGGGGGAGGTCAAGCAGGTGGAGGTCAGGCCCGTATGTATGCATTTCCATCCAGGCCAGATGCTATGGACTCCGATACAATGATCGCAGGTATTGTCTTAGTCTGTCACCGAGATGCTTTGGCTTTATCTGACCTTGGTTCTACATATTCCTATTTTTCATCATATTTTGCCCATTTTCTGGATATGCCCCATGAGTCTAGTTACATTTGTTCATGTGTCGACTCTGGTGGGCGATACTGTTGTACTGGACCGTGTGTATCGGTCGTGTGTGATATCTATTGGAGGTCTGGAGATCCGAGTGGACCTACTGTTACTCAGCATGGTCGATTTTGATGTGATATTGGGCATGGATTGGTTATCTCCGTGTCATGCTATTCTTGATTGTCACGCTAATACCGTCACCTTAGCTATGCCAGGATGTCTGAGGGTTGAGTGGAGAGGTTCTTCTGAGTATATGCCTAGCAGGGTGATTTCCCACCTGAAGGCTCAGCGCATGGTTGAGAAGGGGTGTTTATCTTATCTGGCTTTTGTGAGGGATGTTAGTGGTGAGACTCCCGCTATTGATTCGGTTCCTGTGGTACGTGACTTTCCGGACATGTTTCCTGCAGACCTGCCAGGCATGCCACCTGAAAGGGACATTAATTTTGGTATTGACTTGGTGCCAGGCACTCAGCCTATTTCTATTCCACCTTATCGTATGGCACCAATGGAGCTAAATGAATTAAAGGAGCAACTTCAGAAACTCCTAGATAAGGGGTTCATTCGGCCTAGTGTGTCACCTTGGGGTGCACTGGTGTTGTTCGTAAAGAATAAGGATGGTTCTATGCGTATGTGTATTGATTATGCTGAATAGGGGTACGGTGAAGAACCGGTATCCCTTGCCTCGTATAGATAACCTGTTTGATCAGCTGCAGGGTGCCAGGGTATTTTCCAAGATTGACTTGCGTTCCGGCTATCATCAGTTGAAGATTCGGGGGCCATACATTCCGAAGACTGCTTTCGGGACTAGGTATGGTCATTATGAGTTTCTGGTTATCCCTTTCGGGCTGACCAATGCCCCAGTAGCCTTTATGCACTTGATGCACATTGCATTCCGGCCTTATTTGGAATCTTTCATCATCGTGTTTATTGACGATATCTTGGTGTATTCCTGATCTCGGGAGGATCATGAGCAGCATTTGAGAGTTATGCTTCAGACCTTGAGGGAGAAGAGATTGTATGTGAAATTTTCAAAGTGTGAGTTATGGCTTGATTCAGTAGCGTTCTTGGGGCACGTGGTGTCCAGTGGGGGTATTCAGGTTGATCCGAAGAAGGTAGAGGCGGTGCAGAGCTGACCTAGACCGTCATCAGTTACCAAGATTCACAGTTTGCTTGGTTTGGCAGGGTACTACCATCGTTTCGTAGAGGGATTTTCATCTATTGCAGAACCTATGACCAGACTGACCCAGAAGGGTGCTCAGTTCAGGTGGACTGAGGAGTGTGAGGAGAGCTTTCAGAAGCTCAATTCAGCTTTGACTACAACTCCGGTATTGGTTTTTCCTACGGGTTCAGGTTCTTATACAGTTTACTATGACGAGAAGAATTATCCAGTGCACGATCTTGAGCTAGCAGCTATTGTCCACGCCTTGAAGATTTGTCGTCATTATTTGTATGGAGTGCATTGTGAGATTTTCACTGATCACCGTAGTTTGTAGCATCTGCTTAAGCAGAAGGATCTGAATTTGTGTCAGAGGAGGTGGTTGGAGCTTCTCAAGGATTATTACCTCACTATTCTATATCATCCGCAGAAGGCCGATGCCCTGAGTCACAGAGCGGAGAGTTTGGGGAGTCTAGCCTACCTTCCAGTAGTAGAGCGACCATTAGCACTTGATGTTCAGGCTTTAGCGGGTCAGTTGGTGAGATTGGATCTATCAGGTCACCCGCGGGTATTGGCTTGTGTAGCCTCCAGGTCTTCTCTTTATGACCAGATTAGAGCACGCCAGTATGATGACCCACACTTACTTGTTCTTCAGGACAAGGTCCATCACGGTGATTCCAGGGATGTGGTTATCGGTGATGATGGGGTCATGAGGATGCAAGGATGGATTTGCGTGCCCAATGTGGATGGACTTCGAGATTTGATTCTAGCTGAGGCCCATAGTTCGCGGTATTCCATCCATCCGGGTTCCGTGAAGATGTATCCGGATCTGAGACAACATTATTGGTGGAGGCGGATGAAGAGGGATATAGTTGAGTTCGTGGCTCGGTGTCTCAACTGTCAGCAGGTCAAGCATGAGCACTAGAGACCAGGTGGATTGCTTCAGATTAGATATTCCGGAGTGGAAGTGGGAGCGGATCACCATGGACTTCGTAGTTGGGCTCCCACGGGCTTCGAGAAGGTTTGATGCTATATGGGTTATTGTGGATTGGCTGACCAAGTCCGTGCACTTCATTCCTGTTGGTACTACTTATTCTTTAGAGCGGTTAGCTGAGATTTATATCAGGNAACGGGCAGTCGGAGCGTACTATTCAGATTTTGGAGGATATGTTGCGTGCTTGTGTCATTGATTTTGGGGGTTCATGGGACCAGTTTCTGCCACTCGCAGAGTTTGCATATAATAATAGTTATCAGTCGAGTATCCAAATGGCTCCATATGAGGCTTTATATGGTAGGAGGTATAGATCTCCGGTTGGTTGGTTCGAGCCGGGCGAGGCTAGGCTATTGGACACAAACTTGGTTCAGGATGCGTTGGGTAAGGTGAAGTTGATTCAGGAGTGGTTTCGCACGGTGCAGTCTAGGCAGAAGAGTTATGCGGACCTGAAGGTCCGAGATGTGTCTTTCATGGTTGGGGAGAAGGTGCTGCTGAAGGTGTCACCCATGAAGGGTGTTATGAGGTTCGGGAAAGAGGGGAAAGCTGAGTCCCAGGTTCATTGGGCCATTTGAGTTGCTTTAGAGGATTGGGGAGGTGGCTTATAGACTTGCCTTGCCTCCCAGCTTATCGAGTATTCATCCGGTGTTCCATGTTTCGATGCTCCGGAAGTATGTTGGTGACCCGTCTCATGTTTTGGACTTCAACATGGTTCAACTCGAGGGTGATATGTCATATGAGGTAGAGCCGGTGGTTATTTTGGGTCGTCAGGTCAGAAAGCTGAGGTCTAAGGATATAGCTTCAGTGAAGGTTCAGTGGAGAGGGCAGTCGATGAAGGATGCCACCTGGGAGACCGATCGGGAGATGCAGAGCAGATATCCTCACTTATTCGAGACTCAGGTATGTTTCTAGACCCGTTCGAGGACGAACGTTTGTTTAAGAAGGGGAGGATGAAACGACCCGACCGGTCGTTCCGTGAGATTAGCCCCGTTTCCCCCGTTTATGCCTTATCATATGTTTCTTAGCCTATTTATGTTGTGTTGGGTCGGTTGGTTCAGGTTCAGAGTGGTTGTGGTGAGAACAGAGACACTTAATCTCTTAAATTAGCTTAATAGATGAAAAAGTCAACTGGGAGTTGACTTATTGGTAAACGACCTCGGAATGCAGATTTTATGGCTCGGATAGCTTTGTTAGGTGATTTGGGACTTAGGAGTGTATTTGGAGTGAAGTTTTGATGTCCGGTGTAGAATTAGGCTTGAATTGACGAAAGTTAGTTTTTGGCGATTTCCGGTCGGTAGTGGAAAATAGGCTATCGGGGTCGGAATGGAATTATGGAAGTTGGAGCAGGTTCGTAATGTCATTTTGGACGTGTGCAAATTTTCAGGTCAATCAGATGTGCTTTGGTTGGTTTCGGCATCATTGGCGAAGTTTAGATGTTTCAAAGTTCATCGGCTTGAATTTGATGTGTTTTTGGTGTTTCGAAGGCTCGACTAAGTTCGAATGAGGTTATGGGATGTGTTGGTATGTTTGGTTGGGGCCCCAAGGGGCTTGGGATTGATTTCGGATGGTTAGCGGAGGTTGGACTTAGGAAATTGCAGCAAAATAACTACTAGTGTCATTCTTCTGGTGTGGCCGCACATGCGAATGGGGAGCCTGTAACGACCCAGTCGGTCGTTCTGTAGAATCTGAATTATTATTACTGTTATTTCCTTGTCATAGGTTGGTCATACTGTTTATGATATGTTAGAGTCGGTTGGCCCGGTTTCAGAATGGCTGTAGTGAGAATTGAGACACTTAGTCTCTAAAAATAGCTTTATAGTTGGAAAAGTCAATCGAGAGTTGACTTATTGATAAACGACCTCGGAATGCAGATTTTATTGCCCGGATAGCTTCGTTAGGTGATTTGGGACTTAAGAGTATGTTCCGAATATTTTTGTGATGTCCGGTGTAGAATTGGGCTTGAATTGGTGAAAGTTAGTTTTTGGAACAGGTTCGTAATGTCATTTTGGTTATGTGTGCAAAATTTCAGATCAATCGAAGGTGTTTTGGATAGTTTTGACATCGTTGGTGGAATTTAGAAATTTCAAAGTTCATAGGCTTGAATTCGATGTGATTTTGGTGTTTTGATGTTATTTTTGATGTTTTGAAGGCTCGACTAAGTTCGTATCGTATTTTGGGACGTGTTGGTACATTTGGTTGAGATTCCGAGGGCCTCGGGTGGATTTCGAAAGGTTAACGGAACAATTTAGACTAGAAGAAAAGTTGCTGTATTTTTTTCACAGCAACATGAACAGTACCGCGAAAATTCTGGACAGTGTATATATAACGAGCAGTCCGAGTTTTCTTCCATTTTTGAACGAGATTTGAGCTTTTGGAGCGATTTTGAAGAGGGAAAATGATTATTCTTTATTGAGGTAAGGATTTTTGACCCAATAACTCGATTATGTGTGATTAAAGAGCTTATTAACAATGTTTAATTGGGGAAAATCAATAGAAAAAGGTGAAACTAGGGCTTGTGATTATGAGACCTTTTAGAGATGATTTGAGGGGTCAAACGGACTCCGATTTTAGAGTTATTTATATGTACGGACTCGTTATATGATGAGGAACGGGTTGGTATAAAATTTGTCAAGTTCTGAGACGCGGGCCCAGAGGTCGGATTTTGGCTAATTTCGGGTTTTGTGCATAAAGTTGATATTTTTCGATTGGGTTTCATTCCCTTAGCATATTTTGATGTAATGAATCTGAAATTGATAGACTTGGAGCACTCAAAAGTTGATTCGACAGGCAAGCGTGTTGCGGAATAGCTTTTCGGGATAGTTTGAGGTAAGTAATGTCTTTAAATCCTGTCCTGAGGGTATGAAACCCCGGATTTTACATCTTTTCACGGATTTGGAGTGACGTACACACTGGATGACGAGTGTGGGGCGTGCACGAACTGGAAATTTGGAAATATGTTCCTTTTTAGGCAACTATTGAGTTGCGAAACTACTTTTTAAGCATATGTTTTTATAGTATTACCATGATTTGATATATTTGGGTTGTAAGCCATGTTTGGGGTCTAGTGCCGATCTGTTTTAACCCCTTGGAGGCTATTTTACTGATATTCTCACTACTTTGAAACTATGATTTTACGCTTAGTGTTTCTTGTGAAATTGTTGACACTCCTATTTGATGATATTACTATTTCTTGAAATGAAATACTATTTTGGGTCGAGAACCCCGTTTATATATGGCCCGAGTGGCATGATGAGAGTGTCTGACTGAGTGAGGCCGAGGGCCAATATTGTGAGGATGTTATGATATGAGAGAGGCCGAGTGACTAAGAGTGATTGATGCCATGATTTGGCTTGTTAATAGCGCTTGGGCTATAGGAGCCCCTCCGGAGTCTGTACACACACCCAGTGAGCGTAGGTATCTACTGAGTGCGAGTGCCGAGTGTCGAGTGCCGAGTGATTGGGAGGCATGAGTGACTATGAGGTTGCCCACGGGGCTGATACTGAGTGATGGTGAGGTCCTGAGGGAATATTTATGAGTGATGATTATGGCCCGAGGGGCAATTTTATGATGATATTTTACTGAGTTTTGATTATGATTCACTTCATTTTTCAAACTGATATTACTGAGAAATATTGAAAAATATACTTGTTTCAAAGGATTTTATGGAAACTGGTTTGAACTTATGTACACTTTATTGAGACTTGGCATTTACTGTTTTTTGGATTGCTATTTTGTGCTGTGTGTTTCTTATTCTCTGACTGTGATTTATTTTTATTACTACTGAGTTGGCGTACTCATCATTACTCCCTGCACCTCTGTGTGCAGATCCAGGTACTGGTTCTGAGCAGTAGTTATCTGTGACCGTTCGACATCATCTTTTGGGATTTCGAGGTAGCTGTCCAGCGTCCACAACTTCTCCATTTCCCTTCCTTTATTTAGTATTTGGTAATTGTTCTGAGACGTTGAACTATGATATTAGTAGTGTTAGTTCTACTCCTAGATGCTCGTGATCAGTTGACTCCAGTTCTTGGGGATTTGTTTAGGCTGTCAGATTATATTATGTTGGCTTAAAGCCTTAGAGAAAATTTTTATACTTATTATGCTGGTTATTAATGATTTTGAGAAATTATATTAAAATAAATATGTAGTTATGTGATGGTTGGCCATCACGACATGTTAGGATTTGGGGTCGTGACAAGTTGGTATCAGAGCTCTAGGTTACATAGGACTCAACGGTCATGAACAGGTTTAGTAGAGTCTCGCGGATCGGTATGGAGACGTCTGTACTTATCTTCGAGAGGCTGCGGAACCCTTAGGAAACATTCCACATTCTTGAATTCTTATTGTGCGAATCCATTTATTCAACCAAAAGCGTAACTCCTTGAATTCCTTTCGTGTATTCAAATGCGCACGTGAGCGCTCGGCATCAGATGTGCATCAACGACTTGTGATTTCCATGGATGAAATGTGATTTTTAGCGTGTTGATAATGGGCCAGTCTGGAGGACTTGAGGTCGGATTCTGTCTGTGACTTGAGTGCTAAGATTTCGTTTGTGTGAGCACACGTATTTGGGGACTTATATGTCCTTTGATGTCCTTATTGATGGAACTTTGTGACTAGATGACAATGTGGTAAATGTGATTGATAGTTAGACGTGTTCAGGTTGTTTGATTGTGTCAAGAATGGATTAGCGGGAGATGTAGCAAGAATCATTGAGTAATTGACTTCAATCTTAAGTTAGAATATGGCCTCGAGCGGTGAGTGTAGTGAAGGACCTCTCACGTGTTTAGATGTGGAGTGAAGCGGGTCCTTCGGATGTGTTATGAGTTCTTGGTGATGTCTTTTGGGGCTGACCAATGCCCCAACATCGTTCATGTATTTGATTGATGATATATTCAGCCGTGTTGTAACTCCTTTGTTATTATATTTATCAATGGCATCCTGTCGCACTCTCGTAGCCAGGGGTAGCATACTCAGCATTGAGGTGGTTTTGTTAGGATTTAGGGAGGAGAAGCTTTGTGCGAAGTTCTCCAAGTGTGAATTTTTGGCTCAGTTCAGTAGCATTCTTGGGACACGTGGTGTCCAGTGAAGGTATCTATGTGGTTAGACGAGTGTGAGTAGAGCTTCCAGAAGCTCAAGATTTCCTTGACCATAACTTCAGTGTTAGTATTGCCATCAGCTTCAGGTTCTTATACCACTTATTGCGATGTATCGAGGACATACATTAGTTGTTTTCTAATGTAGGAGGGTAAAGCAATTGATTAATAGTTATGATCTTCGGAAGTGCATAGAGAGATATCAGTTTGAGGCTAAGCAGACAGGGGTATCTCCTGCGGGTTGTCCTGAGGTGTGTGGTCCTTATGTTGATCTGTAGTAAGTTTTTTTCTACCAGTTACTGATGTATGTTGTAATTTGAGTTTAGATCGCTTGTGGGAGTTGGCATGACCATTACAATGGCGGATGCGAGATTTGCATTTGATTTGAGTGTTAGATGGTTTGGGTCATATAAGCTTATGGAGGATTTAGTTGAACCTCACCACAATACAGTGGCAATGATAGTGTATGGGCATCGTGAGTTATTGTTTGTCTTGATATTTGGCTTTGAGCCAAGTGGGGGAGTCCGCTAATGATAAGCTGATTACACAATTATGTGTTGTATTGGTTTCGGTTCGAGGTATGTTGGTGAATCAGTTATGACCAACAGAGGTGGAGTCTGCTAATGACTCGAGTGATGGAAAATTCTTCGATACAAAATGTAATTTACTTTACGGATAGTGGAATTATTGAATGATGGAGTTGTACTGGTAAGTGTAGGGTGTGCAATGTACGAGTGTGCTTGTTGCTTCAAGGGTGTGGATTACTTTCCTAGTATGTGGATTGCAAGCGGTGTCAGGTCGTTCTGTTTACTTGGTTAGTGTAATTGAAATTGCGTAGAGTAAATGACGTTCGAGAATGGTTCAGACGAATTCAAGGTTATATGTAGCGATCGAGGATCTTCAAGGTGTGAGAAGGGCTAGAACATAGATTTACGGGGAAGGTGTCAAGGCTTGTGGTGTATTTGCATTATCATGGATTCTATTCATCGGTATCAGGAAAGTGAAGGTAATGACTTTAAATTCGTAGGAAGTGTCTTCAGGGTAAGTATTTCTAATGTGGTGCATTTGGGGATAACTGAGAGAGTATTCAACGGCTTATGAGCCTTAGGTAGTATATTTTATGCTCGGGTTTCATGCATTTAGTCGGGATTGAGAATTGCGGTACTATGTCAAGAAGAAGTATCAATTCGAAGGTAAGTCAGAAGGAACTTGGATGAATAGGACAACTTGGTAGTAGGTCAGATCGGCATGATAAGGGATATGGTTAGTTCTTTGGGTGTTTATAAGGTAATGAGTTGTTACAGGTGTTTCTTAGCAATTCTCTTGGGATTTGGTGGCATGTGTAGCGTGGTTGAGTTAGAAGGATTCAATCCTGCCGGTTTGGTGTTTTACTAATGGGATTCGGAGAGGTCTTGATGGTTTCTACCACGGTTAGAGATGTATATTTTCCACTAGCGTGAGGGCCGTGTGATGTATAGTGATTTTGCTTCTAGATGGGATCAATGGAAAGTTCTTGGCTAGTTGGGTACGTAGTTGTTTGTGGCTAGGAAGGGAGCATGAAGTTCTCATATTTATCATAGGATTGAACGGTGTATGCGGTATGTGGTGTATAGTTGAGAAATTGGATATGTGAAATTCTTAGACAACATCGACATATTTGGACGACTAGGTAAAGGATACCACTATTGGGTGGCTGGATGAGAGTATACATTCATAAAGGACAATATGTTTAAGGCACTATTGGGTGGCACGTTCGAGGACGAACGTATGTTTAAGTGAGGGAGAATGTAACGACCTAGTCGGTCGTTCTGTAGAATCTGCATTATTATTACTTTTATTTCCTTGACATAGGTTGGTCATGCTGTTTATGATGTGTTTGAGTCGGTTGGCTCGGGTTCAGAATGGCTGTAGTGAGAATTGAGACACTTAGTCTCTAAAAATAGCTTTATAGTTGGAAAAGTCAACTGAGAGTTGACTTATTGGCAAACAACCCCGGAATGCGGATTTTATGGCTCGGATAGCTCGTTAGGTGATTTGGTACTTAAGAGTGTGTTCATAATATTTTTGTGATGTCCGGTGTAGAATTAGGCTTGAGTTGGCGAAAGTTAGTTTTTGGCGATTTCCGGTCAGCAGTGGAAAATAGGCTATCGAGGTCGGAATGGAATTTCGGAAGTTGGAACAGGTTC
>ML400517.1:0-85596 GCA_005239525.1 Nicotiana knightiana | reverse complement strand
AAAAAAAAAAAAAAAAAAGAGAAAAAGAAGAAAAGAAAAGAAAAATAAATAAATAAAGTATAACAGTTGTATTATTATGAAACAAAAATATATGTGGTGACTCTTAATGTAATTGTGCTTAAAGAAGTATGGGGTAATGACATTGTTGTGAAGGTGGAGTTTGGCTTAAAATGAGTTTGAGGTTGAACGTTAAAGTTTATGTAATAATGTGCTTAGAGAGGTGTAGTCACCCTTATATCCAAATGTATCCTACCCGTTCCGCAGCCTACATTACAACCAAAATAAAGTCCTACTTGATCCTAGACTGAATGAGCTCGATTAGTAGAGTATTACACTACGGGCAAGCCTATGGTGCATCTTTTGTGGCATATGAATGTTGTTTCTGAGAGCGAGTGAATTCTTTCTATCTTGAGTTCCTAAGTGTTCTTAAATTTTATTGTGTGAGGAACTAGATCTTTGCTTTGGTGAGGGCACATGATTCATGAAGGAAAGGTAATGTTGTTAAACTTTATGTTAGAGTAGTTAGTGAATTGTGAATAAAGCATGATATTTGTGAGTCGATGACTGAGGCGAGGATGTCACACCTTTGTGCTTGAACTGTTTTAAATATCCTTGGTATAACATGTTAAGAGATTTTCTTAATAAGTTGTGTACATGAGTGTAGTGTGGTTGCTCGAGGACGAGCACATGTTTAACTGTGGGGTATTGATGTGAGGCTAGAATTCATGGTTTAACATGTTATATGCCTTACATTTCATGTGCGTTAATGATAAAAATACACTTTTTATGTGCATAATAGAGTCTATTTCATGTGTAGGTGAATTGGAGATGGAAACCGAGCTAAATGGATGCAAATACATCGAAAATACGCTCAAGAGGCGAGGAGGAGTGCACCGGGCTATAGCCGGGCGCCAGAACCCAAACGCCTGACCCTGCATGGCGTTAGAGCTGAAACGCCTGACCATGCCTGGCGTTAGCCAGGCGTTAAAGTTGAAACGCCAGCCTTAGCCTGGCGTTAGCCAGGCGTTAGGGCCCAAACGCCAGGTCCCAAGTTCGGTCAATTCCGAGTTTTGACGAGTTTAAGTGTTTCCCGGTTGGAATAGAAGTCTCCTACACGTTTAGGGTTCGTCCTAAACATATAAATAGACTCCGTAAACACAACTTGAAGGGAGAATTCAGAGGATTCGAAGGATAAAAAGGATTCAAGAAAGAAAACCATTGAAGTGACAAAACATTAATTTTTACATCTTTTATTCATTACTTTGTAGTTCAATTATGCAAGTTATTTTGAGTTTGATTCTTATGAACATGTCTAGCTTACTTCTTTAATCTAGGGTTTTGGTAGAACCTGTTGGGGATAAACTTCTTGTGTTATTAATATAGTTTTGTTTGGTTGATTTATCTCTATTTGTTCAACTACGTTCTTGTTGTAGTTGATTGAAAGGGCCCTCAATTAACTGTTCCTATTTATTATGTATCTACTTTAGAGAGAGTGCATATTTAGGTAGTTGTTTGAACAACATCACTCCCGGAGTATAGACGAAAGTCATAACCGAGGGTTTAGAGGTTGGATTAGAGATAACGATACCTCGGGTGCAATCTAAAGTGAACTGTAATACAATCTAGCTAGCGTAACTTGAGAGAGTGCGTCTAGTAAATTATATTAATTACTTGAGAGAGATTTATAGTAGATAGAGTGTTCATAATTGATAAAGACAACTAATCAAACTATAAGAAGTATCCGAGAAGTAAGTTCACCAACGGGGGAAACCATAACCTTAGACCTTTATCATCATTATTTACAACACATTGTTAGTAATTGCTAGTTATTATTATTGTCAGTAGAATTAGTAAAACATCACCAATTTATATTAAAAAGTCTTAAGAGAATTGATTGAGTAAAAGTTGCGTATTCTAAAGACTTGATTGATACGTAAATTCATCGACTCTGGGCATAATACCCCGGATTATATTTGCAACGCCCGTTTAGTCTTTTATTAGACATAGTTGAGCGTGATCATGATGCCGTGCCGATATTGTGATTGTAAAAGCACGAAGGTTGATGTCTTGCCATGATATGAGTGATAATTCACGAAGGATAATGTCGTGCCATGATTATGTGAGGTAAAAGCACGAAGGGTGATGCCGTGCTGAATATATTGATTCTGATGGTGAGGACGAGAGTAAAAGCACAAAGGGTGATGTCGTGCACTTGTTTTGTATTACTATTTTAGTTGCTCAAATAGATATCTAATTTGTGCCTTATCTCGTTATTTCCATTATGTGATATTTCATCCCCTTAGCATGTTCCGCTTTCCTTTATGCTTAGCTGCTTATTCCTCGCTGTATTATTTTCTCCTTATAGTATTAAACTGTACAGGTTGATTTTGGTCTCCGTGTCCTAGCCTCGTCACTACTTCGCCGAGGTTAGGCTCGGCACTTACTCAGTACATGAGGTCGGTTGTACTGATGCTACACTCTTCACTTTTACGAACTCTCAATTTGATCAGGAGAGCCTAGAGAGCTCTCTATCTTTCCCCAAATTCCGACTTGCAGATCCCGGTACTTGACTCTTCGGACTTTAGATCAGGGTTGCTACCTTCAGTCCAGCGGAGATTCCGAGGTAGTTCTGCAAACGTCCGCAGTCCTTGGCATCCCTTCCTGTTTTATTTCTATTATGTTCTTTCTTACTTCTGAGACAGATGTGTATTTGTATTTTATTCAGACTTTTATTTGTAGTATTCATAGACGGTCCGTGAGATTGTGACACCTGTTCTGGGAGTACGTTGGTTCTGGATTTCGTATTAGTATTATATCAAACTGATGAATCATGTTATTAACATATATTCTAAATTCCGTGGTTTTATTATAAAGTCTGGTAAACTGTTAGAGGTGAAGGAATAAGGTAATTAATCAGTAACGTTTCTTTGCCTAGCGGGCTCAACGTTAGGCGCCATCACGGTCCCGATGGTGGAAAATTCGGGTCGTGACAAATATTTACCCATGTGAATTCTCTTTTATTTTTGTATATCATATTTAAATTAACATGGCTAAACCAATTATGTCAACTGGATAAATTATCAATATTTATAAAGCTTAGGATTATACCATGACATGTGTAATTATGAATAAGCTCCCAATTTATTATGACATGGGTTTTATATCAATAAACATCAAATTTACCGTGTCATGTAATTTCACCATATTTTTTATTTGTGTTGTACAAATCGAAGAATAAAGCGGGTAATTTGTCACATACATATTACCCCGTCACAAGTTGTAGTAATAGAAGATATTAAATCTTTTCTTTATTTATAGTCTCAATATAACCAACCGCTTTCGCGCATATTTTAGAAACTAAATAAGTTTCTTTGAGACTTACTACAACACAATACTTTATTGATAATTAATTTTATTTCTCCAAAATAGTATAATTGGCTCTTCCAGAGCTCTCAATTAATTTTGTACTATCACATATTCATCAACATCTATATGGTGAGAAAGTTATACCATTATGGTCATGGTCAAAATCATTGTAGGCAAGATATGTTTATTCTATTACTTTTGCCCTGTAATAATCACATTGCCATAGTATTTTGGCACAATCACAATATGTACGTAATCAATGACCATTCATGCCATAATAATAAAATTATTTTCTTATTTCATCTCAAACCTTTTTCTAGAGATTAGTGTGGTATATCCACTACTACTAGCACGTTCATATTCTTCAAAGAATGAATACGTATTCATAAATCAGATGTTGTCACATTCACATCATAAATGGACCATAATCATCTATATGTGCTTTACAAAATCTCATGTCAAATCAATGACAAATATTACTTTCACAGAGTGAAGGATTATTTTGAGAACCCATTCTCATGATCACAATGATGACGATTATAATTTCATCTATTGCCACATCCACATCTATTGATACCTTCACGGTAATATTTTATCTTCTTTCAGACTTATCACATATTGCTATCACATTCTCTTAAGGGGAATGAGAATGAAGCAAATTCAATGAGACGAGTTTCCACTTCTTTGCCCACAATCATACATGAATTTGATCATGGCAAGACATGAAATTTTACCACTTCAGGTGGTTATAATTTCTTGCAAACTCTATTAGAGTTATAATCAAAGTTTATTGTCTTTGCTTGTATTTAAAATCAAATTATAGAATTTCAAGAATTTAAAAGAGAAAATAAAGTAAAATCCTTACATTAAAATCAAATTTAATCATGAAGGAAGTTCATAGAACAATTGACAATCATTATACTCAATTCTAAAGCTTCTACTCAATTGGTTAGAGTCTCGTGCTGATAACCTGTTATAAAACAATAAAGAAGAAGAGCATTACAGAGAAAGAGAGAGACAGAATTCTTATTGATTGAGATGAATTACAATGGAATAGAACTCCTCTATTTATAAGAAAAAAGTGACTTAGACACCAAGTAGCATACCCTAAAATCTCTCTAAAATATAGACATTCACCATAAATAAAATATTATTTATAACATTTGTACTTACATAAAAATAATAGAGACCTAAAAAATCTTCATACAGCTTTTCCATAAATATAAATTGTTACTACTATGGGGGAAAGAAACAATAAAAGAACATTACTACTCCAAAACAACAATAATCGGTTATACTAAATGCTAATTTAAGGAATCATTTTGGATCGATATATTTTCCCAGGTACCGAATCCAATGTAATGATTCTAATGAAGAGTTAACCAGGGCAAAAAAGATATAGGTATTAATAATAAAATAGATTAAATTTAAAATCCTTTTTTTTTTCAAATTTGAAAATTAAAGAGAATTTTAAATATTTATAATTTTTGAATATTATAAAATTTATAGTTCACCAAATTTAGTAAGATGCTCCATGATCGCGCGAAGCGCGATTTAATTTACTAGTTACTTAAACAAATCTGAGAAATTTTTAAAGAAAGGAACCAGATTCTGTTAACAGAATAATCCTCGATCCAAATCTTATCCAAATTAAAAAGGAAATCTATGTATAGAACTCATTTCGACCTCGATTTCGGATTCAGATTGATAAATATTTTGGACCAAATCTTACCTCGGCTTCGGTCTCGATTTTGAATTCGAATTGATAAATTTTTTGGATCAAATTTATTTTTCTTTTCCGTTATTTATTTTCCTTTTTCCTGATATTTTTCGTGCAAATTTTATATTTTTAATTTGCGGTAATTCCCAATCAGTCATTTGCGAATTTAAAATTTGCGACCAAACAGAAATTCAAATGTTTCAGCCGAAATGACACTGCCTTATGTGAATAGGTACCTTCGCACCTGTTCAACTCAGACTGTTTGACTATAAATTCAAAGGCATAGTCTCATTTTCAACCACCGAAACCTACATACTCTCCCCTCTCTTTTCTGCATTTCTGTATTATTTTTCAACGCAAAAAAGTAAGCATCAAGTATGATTTGCTTCACCGTTTGAGTTTGCCGAAGTTATGATTTGTAGTGTCGCTATCACATAATAGTTATTCCGTTCTATCCTGTGAGAAATTAATCCGAAACCTTGGACGCGAATTTTTTTAGTGGGCTTGAATTTTTCTGTTTCTGCATTGTTAAACTAACGATTTCTGTTTTCTGTTTTTTGAACACATTCCCTAAGAATAATATATATTCCCTAAGAATAATATATATATATATATATATATATATATATATATTAGTGAATTTAATCGCAATTCACACGGTAATAAAGGATCTTATTGACAATAATATTTTAATTGTACCAGAGTAATATTGTAACGATCTGATCGGTCATTTTGAGATCTAGTGTTCCGTTCGGTGGTTTGAGACTTTGAATAGCTTCATATGTTATGACTTGCGTGTATGATTGATTTTAGTTTTCGAGTGGTTCAGCATCGATTTGGAAGCTTTAAGTTAGAAAGGTTGACCAAGGTTTGATTTTTGGATAAACAAACCCGGAATTGAGTTTTTATGATTCCAATAGGTTTATATGATGAATTTGAACTTGTACGTATGTTCTGATTATGTTTTGGAAGTTCCTAGAAGGATTCGACACTATTTGTCGAAAGTTGACAATTTGAAGAACTTAAGAATTCATAAATTTGACCATGAGTTGACTTTGGTGTTATTGGACACCAGTTGGTGTTCTGAAACTTTGGATAGGTTTATATAGTTAAATTGAACTTGTGTACAAAATTTAGAAGTAATTCGAAGTGTTTAAGTGTGATTCAGACACTCTTTTAAAAGAATAAGGATTTAACAACTTTAGAGAAATTCTATTCGGTTTGAGCCTCGATTCTTTGTTTTGATATTCATGTGGGTATTTTGAGTCTTAGGATAAGTTTAAATAATATATTTGTACTTGTTGGTATGACTAAATGGGTTCCCGGGAGGCTTGGGTGTGTTTTGTATCATTGGTTGAGAAACTAGTTAAGTTAAGAATTTGGAGTTTGACCATGGTCAATATAAGGTTAAGATGACATCTTTTCGGTGTTTTGAGTGCGCGAGAAGGTTCATAGCGTGTTTTATGATTGAAATGCATATATAGTTTGTGTCCTGCAGGTTCCGAATGAGTTTTGGGTGTTAAAACGAAAATTCTTTTGTTGCTCATTTTCTGGTGTAAAATAATTACCAAATTGTCATTTTTGTCTCTTAAATTTTCAGACTTCCTTTAAAACTTCAAAACATCATATCTCTCATTTTAAGACCAAATTGGATGATTCAAAAGGCTATCTTGGGTGAAATCTCGCAAGAATTATGTTGGTCTTATCAAATGTGAGTTTTGGGATTATTTAGGATCTGATTCGAGCTATAAACTACTGCATTTTTTTTTTATTTTGAAATTTTGGTCACTTTTTCTCTCATGGTTTTGGAGCCAGGATTTGGGCGATTTTGGAGAGAATTTTCACCATATTGATTGGGGTAGGTGTTTAATACTCGATTTTGATTTTATTTCCTGAATCTATCTTTGATTTTGGCATTTGGATTATGAGTTTTAAAGAGAAATTGAGGTTTTTTTGTCTAAACTTTCCTAAGGTGAACTTTTGAGTTTTGAACATTGATTCGGAGTCGGAATTGAGTGAAATTAGTATGGTTGGACTCATAATTGAATGAGTTGGCGGATTTTGTGAATTTTATGGGATTTTGAGGTGCAGGCCGGGGGTTGACCTTTTGGGTTAACTTTTTAGTTTTCTTTAAAGATCGTAATTATTTCCTATGTTTTTTTATTTATGATGTAAAATTATTTTTGCTAGATTTGAACCGTCTGGAGGTTGTTTCACACGAGAATGTCATTTTAGAGTATCAGTTTAGCTTCTTTGAGGTAAATATTTTGTCTAACTTTGTGCGGGGGAAACTGCCCCTTAGGATCCGATTTGATTGTGCTATTTTTGTTATGTGAAAGAAATTTACGCAAGATGACGAGTGGGTACACGATCTATATGTGGTATTTGACCTATTTAGGTTATCTAGACACTTTTCATGCCTTTAATTGAATTGTCATGATATGTTATATCTCTCATTGTTAATCTACTCTTACATGCTCTCTTTAACGTTGTTAGCACTAACTGTACCTCTTACTTGTTATTTTGGCCTTTATGCTCGAGTTAAAGTTATTGCCTTCCTTATTGTCTTGTTACCTCTTAATTGTTGAGTCCCTTCCATGACTCCATGCATGTTTGCTACTTGTCTTAACTGTTTTACTTGCACACCTTAGTTGTCACATGCTTTACTTGTCCTGTTATTTTTATAATATTTGTTGCATTCCTTTGATTATTACGTGGTTCCTTTATTGCAGTGTACTCGTACCCTTTGATTGTAGACATTCTTGTAAATTGAGTTATTGGATTGTTGTTGTTAATTTAAATTGCTTGAGGACCAGGTTGCGCGCCGCAACATGTGAAATAAAGGAGGATTGTGAGATTGAAATACGGTGGGATTGGGTTGCACGTCGCAACTAGTAAAATAAGGGAGGATCGTGATATTGAATTACAGAGGGATCAGGTTGCACACCGCAACGGTTTGTATATGTGATACTTGATATTGTTTATTGATACTATGTTGAAATAAGGGAGTGATAAATGTTGATATAGTGGGATCAGCTTACGCGCTGCAACGGATTGTGTGTATTATACTTGTTGTTGTTGTTATATCTTGTGTGAGTCATGCACCCTATGTGAACTGTTGTATTAATTCAAGGTGTCAATCTGTGCTTCCGTGGTTACTTGGTGAATTGATTTTCAAAATGAATATACTGCGCAGAGCCATTATCTCATATCCTGCTGAGTTGTTGGTAACATAATGGTTTTAAATAAATGAATTATTAACATGCTTATCTTATGTGGATCTTAAGTTAAAACTCGGTATTTCATTCAGTACGTTACTATTCTTAATAGTCGTCATATTTCACTTTGATTGATTTCTCAATTTAATCTCCTTACCCTATCTGATATTTTTACCTTACTTAAAAAATAATTATTATGTTTTAATTTAACAAATTCTATATTTAATTCAATAGCTTATCCGATGCTTTATTTTATTTGAAAAATATTATTTTCTTCATCCAAATGATTTCTAAAATAAACTTATTTTTAATTTGATTCCCTACTTTTTGAAGGTTGTTATTATGCCTTAGCATATATAAATAAATCTCTTGTATATTTTAATTAGCATTTGACGTGGATACAATGTACATGGTGGCACGTGGATTTTGCCGTGCGAAAGTGATTTGGAAAAATGTGGGCACGAGGTGCCATACGTATATGATTTGAAAGTTGCGACTTATGATGTGAGATTATGAGGAGTGGTACCTCGAGTAATTTTTGTTGTAAATTGTGCATTAGGAACGATTTAATTGATTGAATTTTCATTCATTTCTTTATTACCCGGCTATTTCTTGTTATTGTTCGTGCTTCTATTATTTTCACTGTTGATTGTAAATTTGTTATCCTTCTGCTGTTGGTCTTACATTGACGTTCTTTTCATTGTTAGCTTTAGGTTATATCCTACACATGTTTACATGTTTGGTAGGTGTCTTGACTTGGCCTCTCCACTACTCTATAGAGGTTATGCTCGATACTTATTGAGTACCATTGTAATGTACTCAGGCTATGCTTCTACACATATGTGC
This sequence comes from Nicotiana knightiana, assembly GCA_005239525.1. Lineage (NCBI taxonomy): Eukaryota > Viridiplantae > Streptophyta > Magnoliopsida > Solanales > Solanaceae > Nicotiana > Nicotiana knightiana. The sequence continues at coordinate 76,446 of ML400517.1, read as the reverse complement.
AGATCCAAGTACTTATGATCTAGTTGGTTTGAGACTTATGTCTGCGCAACTGGAGACTTCAAGATCTACCTACTTGACGTTCGCAGGCTCCAAAGTCCCTTCTGTTGTATTTTATTTTCATTATCTCCTATTATTCAGGGATAGTGATGTATTGTTATTTCTAGTGACTCCAAGAAAAAGTTATGACTTGTACTACCGGTTTAGGGACATTATATCATGTTGAGATTTTTGACTTATTATAGAAACTTCTCTTTCATGCTTAATAGATATTTGGTTAAAAATCTATTATTTAATCAGTAAGTATTAGACTTACTTAGTCTTAGATACTAGGTGCCATCGTGACATCCTACAGAGGAAAATTGGAATCGTGACAAATACATATATTCAATATTTTAAATATTTGAAATATTTTTTAATTTCAAATTCAAATGAATTAGATTAAGACTTAGTTGTGTGTTTTTCTAAAACTTTGATTCTTCTATTTAGCGTAGTGAAGCTAATTAGTTTTCTTTAAACGCATACAAAAGAAGAAATGAATTTCAATAAAAAATGATCTCCTTGTAGGTAATGTATAAATTATACAAGTACATATATATTTACATTTTTTCTTTTCCTCTTCGAGATAGATTTTAGTCTTTCATAATTTTCTCCATGTTTAAAATCTAGAAGAAGTAAAAAGAACAAAGAAGAATTAAAGTGTAATGACCCGATCGATCGTTTTTCTTTATAGAACCTCGTTCCTCTAAATAAGATTTTCAGTACATGTTGTTACTGTTTTATAACTTGAGGGGATGGTTAGTTCGGGATCTGTAAGGGTTCAGGTTGAAATCGGAACACTTGGTTCCTTAAGGTTGGCTTAAAAGACCAAGTTTGACTTCGATCAACATTTTGAGTAAACAACCTCGCAATTGGGATTTGGCAGTTACAATAGGTTCGTATGATGATTTCGAACTTGGGGTATGTTCGGATCGGATTTTGGATGGCCCGAGAGCGTTTCGGCGCCTAATCGTGAAAGTTAGTTCTTCATGTTTTTAAAAGTTCTTTAAATTTGGTTTGGAGTGTATTTTGGTGATATTGAGGTCTAAACAGAATTCTTAGATCAGGAATAGTTCCTTAATGTCATTTAAGACTTACACGCAAAATTTGGTGTCATTCCGAGTAGTTTAGGTACGTTTCGGCACATTGGAAGCAAATTGAAGAACTTGAAGTTCTTAAGTTTGATTCAATTGGTTTTTGGGGTGCAATTCTTAGTTTTAATATAGTTTCGGGCGTTACAAGAGTTCGAGCGAGTTCGTATTATAATTCCAAACTTGTTTGTATGTTCGGGGGGGAGGGGGGGCTCGGGGGCCCAGAGGGTCAATCGGACGAGGTTCGGACTATGTTAGAAGTTGGGAGCAGCTGTTGATACCCAATTTTTCCCTCATATATTTTAAATATACATATATACTTTCAAAATAGTGCATGAGCATCATCAAGCATTTTTTCTAATTTTTTCATAATTTTTAAAGATTTTTAAATCAACTTATTCCCATATTTTTATTATATAAATAATTATTAATTGCATCACAAATATTTTTATGATGATTTTATCATATAAACTCATCATTTATATCCATATTAAGCTTTAAATATTTTTTATGTATTTATTATAATTATATTTGCATCTTTAGGCTAAAATGGTATATTTTGCAATAATAGCCCTTATATACTTATGATCACTTTATTTATGCGAAAAATAACTTTCTTATTCTATTATGGTAATAAATAATTTTTATTAATCATTTTTATGCACAAATAATATTTTCACTATTTTATTTATTATTTTTTATAAATTATTTTATTAATTAAATTGGGTATTTAACTAATAGTCCCTAAATTCACCAATTTCGGACCTGAACTACCAACCCCTTAGCCCATTTACCTAAAACACCTATCCAAATCCATGGCCCAACACTTAAGCCCAATCCATAACCCCTAACCCAGTTCGAAACCGAACCAACCCCTTTTAAATCACAACCGTTGATCTCTGAATCAACAGCTCATATCACTCCCTCCTTCTAATTAACCTACTTATCCCCAAACCTTAGAGACCATTATACCAGCCTCCCCATCCTTGAACTCTCTCGAACCTTCTCTTCTCCTCTGTAAACCCTAACGTCGTCACCCATTACACCTCCAATTTCAATCCAAAAATAGAATCAATCAACAATTCCCTAACCTTATTGACCCCTCCTCTCTACTGGTTACCCGTTTATGGTGTTACATAATTTCTTGCCAAATATGACAAGCAGATCTTGTAAGAATTGAACCAAAATTGGTTCAAATCCTTAACTTGTTATTTATTCCGTCTGTGTTCATCACTTGTTCTTTGTAAGTCCGATTATTTTCCGTATCTCTCACTGATTCATACTTAACCCTAAGGTTAGGGTTTTCAGATCCTCTTTTGGTTCGAACCAAAACTGGTTCAAGCTTTAATTTTAAGTACTATCCTGTCTATATTCGTTCAGCATGAATCTGCCTATTTTTGCCAATTACAGATTTGTGTTGTTATGTAACCTTTCCATGTCATTCATGTGCTCTGAAAACTTGCTTTCTAACGAGTCTTGCATCCCTTTGGCTTCATGTGATTATTTGAATGCTTGCCTTAATACATTGCCTAATTGTTTCTGTGATTAAACAAGGCTGCCCTAAATGTCAGCATGTAAACTTATCTTAACTAGACTTTTCAAGACTTTGACTTATTAAAAACTATTTGCGTTGCATAAACAACTTTGCAAACCTTGCTTGTTTGCTTAGTGCAATCCTGTCTACATATTCTGTGTCTTAAACTATATTATGATGGCTTTCTTCTTAAAATCAAATCTGTTTTAAATCTGCCCTTACCTCCTTTTACATTTTGATATTTTTTTTAAAACTCCTATTCTTAGGTCCTTTAGGTTCTATTCTCAACCTCCCTAGTGTGAGCACTGCTCGAGGTTCATATGAGACTTTTGTGAACTCTGACACAATGGGGTTTGGGTTCCTATTCTCCTTTGCATAAATTTTGAGTATATGGTTCTCTAGTGTGAGCATTGACCTTGGTCCTTGAATCCCCTGGGAACTTTGACACATTAGAAACATGGGTTTTATGTGTGCTATGGGTGAATCACTCACCATTGACTGTTCTATACCTGTGAAATGAGCCTCAGAGTTAATATGGGTTGAAGGCCTAGGCTGCCCAAGTGAATTTGGTCCTATAAAAGGCTCTCTATAGATATTTCATTACTATTATGTAATTCATTCATTTACCGGGTCTGTAATAATTTTGTAATAAACAAATTCTGGGGTATTTAGTAAAATCGGGAGGGGTTCTTATTTTCTTTTGCTAAATCGGGTAGAAATCCTGCCTATAGGGTTTCATTTGTGCTGATGATTCTGCTCATTTTTTTAATCGTGCAAGTTCTATATTGTGCTTACATATTAGTAATCCTGCCTATAGGGTCAAAATTATGATTTGTTAGAAATCCTGCCTATATGATGAATATAATGACTTGTTACAAATCCTGCCTTTAGGTACATCAACTTGTTAAATAAATATGTGTTAGCAATCATGCCTATAGGACCAATATCTGGTTTAACTGTTTTCGGGCAATGTGTATAAATTCCAGCTTAAATATTGTTTGATAATAGATAACATGCCTATAGAATTGAGAATCTGCTTAATAATAGATAACATGCCTATAGGATTAAGAATCAGTCGAATGATAAAAATCATGCCTATAGGATTAAAATCGGTCACTCATAGAAATCATGCCTATAGGACTCTATTAAATGATTTTGAATACGATTATCACCGTCCATCACTTAGACAACATACCTATAGGATTGAACAATAATTCTGGACTTAGGATTATGATTTACTATTATTCACTAACGCATGAAATGCCCAGATATAGCACTGAATAAAATCAGTAGGCAAATAATATGTCCTCACACTTGCATTAAAACTGATTTTGCACACTACTGCTCGCCTATTTCTCATATAGATATCCTGCCTATAGGACTTCATGATTAATAAAACCTGCTACTCAGTTGGGTGCATTTGCTGTTTATGTACGGAGGTCAATATGAGCCCATAGCTGCTTTTATTTGAAAAGTCTTAATTGTTTTGCCTGTCGCCTAGTATTTTACAATTTTGAGAAACCTAGGTTTAGTCTGGAACAATCCCAAATAGAGGACCTAATTCCTCCAGGGCCATAGGTAAGGGACGGGTAGTGCGCGCACGGGAAACGAATTAGAATCAACTAGAGCGCTTTATGTAACAACAAAAATATAGTAATCGGGTAGCAGGAGATGATAGTCTGTGCTCGCTGAATAATATGAGTCACAACCCCATTTTGGAGGATTTACAAAGTATTATTTATGTTGCACGAGGTGATCCTATAGGCTAAAAAATTTAGGACCATCCCAACCGTTATTAAATAGTTTTCTTCATTTTCCTAGACTAATTCGCATAATTTAAGTTTGGCCGGGACCCACGGTTGTGGACCTCGAGGGGTGCCTAGCACCTTCCCCTCAAGGTAATTTGAGCCCTTACCCGATCTCTGGTGACGCAAACTGGAATAATCTGAGTTATTTGCAATAGATGCCCTAACACACCTTAATCCGTTAGGTGGCAACTCTAATAACCAGTTCCTTTTCCCTACTCTCTCAAAAGGAGTTGNAAAAGGGGGGGGGGGGGGGGGCGACAGCATGGCAACTCCACTGGGGATATCCTTCGGCTATTACCATAATTAACTTGTTTTGTGAATTAGTCTTTTCAAGCATGTCTTTATTATTCTGTTAATACTTGCACGCCTCTTTCCCTTCTCACTCTATATGACCTTATTTGCCATTCTTCATTCAATTATGCTTGCTAAATTCCTCTTTCCTATTTTGATTGCTTTTTACTGGGGAAACTAACCCTTCTCTTTGTTTTCTTTCTTAAATGCCTTTAAAATTATTAAATAACACATTTTATCACTCTCATCATGCAAATGCTTGACAACGTGTTATTTTCTTTTTGCATAAATACATGCTCAACATCATATTCCACTTGTGCGCATCTAATAGCATAGCAACACTTGATGAGTGGTTGCGCTCTTCCTATATCACCCTTTGAATTTGGAAAGGCTTATTTATGGTAAAACTAGTCGATCAGCGGTGCAATTGACGGTTCCGTGCCTTTACCCCTCAAGTTGTCCGCTTGGGGTACCAATCTAGACTTCTATAGAAGCCTTACTCTGATAATAATTGTACATGCATCATGGTCAAACCTATCCTGGGTTAATATGTTGTCCGCATAATAAACCTCTAAGAAAACTTTGTCCAAAGCCCACCAGGGTTTCCATAATCCCAACGGGCGCAACCACGATATGTGCATTATTTGGAGAAATAAATATCGATATGCTAATCATTAATGTATAAGTAGTCGAATTCAGAGGGAGAAAGGGTCTAACTTTGTTAATTTTGCAGAAAATAAGGCAAGAAGTCCCCAGGTTTGGCATGGTCCAAAATATACCACCATTATTGCTGGATTGGTGGGAAGACCTTTCGCCAAGCGAAAAATATCATGTGAAAAGGGTTCTCGAAAACTTACCCTCATTATTAGACATCCAGCCAAATACACATGTTGATCGAGGCTGCTACTATGTTCTGGGATGAACATAGGGATGTATTCTGTTTTGGCAAAGTAGAAATGACTCGTCTCTTGGAGGAAATAGGAGGATTCACTAGATTACCTTGGGACAGTCCCAGTTTGTTAGTATCAAAAAATCGCACCCCCGGGGGATTTCTGAAAATGATGGGTCTGAGAAAGAATGATGACTTGGCATACTTGAAGAAGTCCTACATACCCGTTGAATTCCTCTATTATTGATACAGGCACATCAAATCTTATCTTATCTTTCATGACGAATTCTCCATCACTTCCCTAGGTTGGACTCATCGTAGGGTTTTCGTATTCATCGTTTGCTTTCTAGGTATGATAGTGTTTCCAAGCTAAAGGGATATGATTCACACCATGTTGGCCATGGTAACCAAAGCTTTAATGGAGGGAATAGAGGGGAAAACATGTGTTATTATTCTGATGATTGTAGCAGAAATATACCGGGCTCTGGATCGTTGCAAGAAAGGGTTCAAACATTTTGAGGGTTGTAACTTGCTGTTGAAGATTTGGCTGTTAGAACATCTTCAGAGAAGCCAATACCGCCAAGAGTTTCCACGGAGACCATGGAATGATCACATAGATTTTCACCATCCGAAAATAATGACCTTTATCCCAGAAAGTTTTGCAGAACCAGAGAACGCTACAGAGTGGGTACAGTTTTTTAGCAATTTGACCGAGGACCAGGATCATTGGATGTTCGAGTGGTTCCCTACTAGTGAATTCATCATCAGGTCCAGGGATGTTCCGCACTTGGTATTGATCAGGTTAAGGGGCATATACCCCTACGTTCCTATCAAGGTCATGGAGTCAATTAACGAGTGGAGGGAAATGGCTATAAAGTCAATAGAAAGATTGGAGTATTTAGAGCAGGGTCTGATGGAGTTTGGAGGGAAGATGGTGAAAAGGGTCGTGGATTGTAAGAATGCAGAGGGAAATGAATGAGGACACCTAGCAAGGGCGTATCTACTGCTGGACATGCGCGACCTGGGGAATCTGATTGACGGAGCCAAGAAGGCCAAGCTTGGAGAAGGTCCCTCTGGGACCAAGTAGATTAGGATTATTTATCTTTTCTAGGATCATTTTAGAATTTGAATGTAATAAGGCAAATGCCATTAGTGACTCATTTATTTATTGTCGTTTTAGGTTCGTCTTATTTATTATATTAACGAAATGAGGCAGTTATCGGCATCAAATTTATCCAAACCTACTTGTCGCTAGGCCTACCTCGGTCACAACGAGGCTCCCAAATTAGGACGTGAGTTTACATTTCTACAATACGTGTTTAAATACTGCAAATACTTTCTAGAATCTTTACTGACTTGGTTACCTTTTTATTTTCCTTTCTTTTGATTATTCCCATCCCCTAAGGTTGGTTCTTACATACTGGCATCGTCAGCATATCATACCAGATCCAGAGGCCCTCCACCTCCTCCTCCTCCAAGTGATCCAAAAAGCAAGGGAAAAGCTAAGATGGATGATACGAGTGGTGTCAAGAAAGACAACGCTACACATGCTGAGAATGTGGAAACTTTAGATGGTCGAAGTACTCCGGCACAAAATGATTTGGTCCTACGGCTGGAAAAAAAGATACTCGAATTGCAAGGGGAGCTTGAGCAGGTCCACAACTTGACAAACCTTTCCCTCACCCTAAACATCCCAGACATCAACCAACCAAATTCTCAAAACCCAGTACCTCCTCAAAACACACCAAACCAACGTCCTTAAAATCCTCCCACACCCCACCAATACGCAACACCTTCTCAAAATCCTAATCCTCTACCCATACCGACACCCCATCAACACCAGCATCTCCTGACTCAATATTCGCAAACCACTTACCATACTCCTCAGAATAACCTACAGCCTATCCCCGATCCGCAAAATTCAACTAATGATCACCACTACACTAAAACCCCCGGTGTTTATCAAAATAAGCTTGTATACGTGGAAACCCTACCAACTTCATGCACACCAGAATTTGCCGAGAAGGACCTGCTCATTAAGAAGATGGCAAAAAAGCTCAAGAAGCTCACAAGCCAAGTCTAGGGTGTTGAAGGAGGCAAAAGAATTGAGGGTCTGAATTATGAGGACCTATGCATTCAACCAGACGTGGAACTTCAATAGGGTTACAAACCTCCTAAGTTTGAGATGTTTGACGGAATGGGTGACCCAAAGGTACATTTGAGAACATACTGCGACAAGTTCGTAGGGGTTGGGAAGGATGAAAGTATTCGCATGAAGCTATTCATGAGAAGTCTCACTGGAGACGCCCTATCTTGGTACATAAGTCAAAATCCCAAGAAATGGGCTAATTGGGTAAGCATGGCATCAGACTTCATGGATAGATTCAGGTTCAATACAGAAAATGCACCGGGTGTCTTCTACATACAGAACCTCAAGAAAAAACCAACAGAGACTTTCCGCGAGTATGCTACTCGATGGAGACTGCAAAGGTCAGGCCGATATTAGAAGAAGAGCAGATGAACAAATTCTTTGTCAGGGCCTAGGATCCACAATACTATGAGAGGTTAATGGTAATCGAGAATCACAAGTTCTCCGACATCATTAAACTCGGGGAAAGGATCGAAGAAGGGATTAAGAGAAAAATTGGTGACAAACTTTGAGGCATTTCATACCACGAACAAAGCATTACAATCAGGAGGCATATCAAAGAAGAAAGAGATAGGGGCAGTGATGGTAGCCCAAGGTCCAAAGTATCCACTCACATACCAAACACCTCCACCCACATAGCAACCTTCACCTCCCAGATATCCCCAACCCCCTACCGCCTATCACACTTATAACACCTATCCAGCCTACTATCATTCACCTCCAGTTCATCCAAATTATCAAAAACCCAGACCCAATTTTGATCGCAGACCACCCAGACAATACACCCCTATTGCTAAACCCATCGACCAACTATATGAAAGATTAAAGGCTGCCGGATATGTCACCCCTATTCCCGCTGTGGCCATGGAAAACTCCTCCCAATGGGTCAACCCAAACAAGACATGTGCATACCATTACGACATGAAGGGATATACAATTGATGAATGCCACACTCTGAAAGACAAAATTCAGACGCTGATTGATACCAAAGTCATACAGGCAAAGGAAGTCACACCCAATGTCCGCAACAATCCCCTCCCAGACCATAGGGGTGAAGGAGTAAATGTGATAGAAACTGATGAAGAATGGGACCCTGAAGGATCAATTGGGCTTATTCGAGAAGGTGACGACCCTAAGAATCCTGCAGTCACACTCACTCCTATTGAGGTACATATACAGCCACCGGTCGAAGTTGAGGTAGCCCTATCAGCTCTATTTGAAGTCGAAGTGATAACACCTACAACTACACCTACTCCATTTGAAGTAGAAGTAACCACACCCTTCACTGTGATGGTGGCATCCGCACCGCCCTTCAAATCCAACGTTGTACCTTGGGATTATGTTGCCGAAGCTAGGAGAAAAGGGAAAGCAAAAATGGAATAGTCTGGTGCTGCACAAGGGATGACCAGAACTGGAAGAATCTACAAACCTGAAAATTTGGGAGGGACAAGTAAGGAAGCGGCTACCAAACAACCCATCATTGAAACTGGTCCAAATGATCTCTGGAGGAAAGTACAGGCAAGAGAATACTTTGTTGTTGACCATCTGAACAAAACTCCTTTCCCAGATATCCATCTTGTCGCGGCTACAAAATTTTGGGGCGCATAGGAATGCTCTGATGAAAGTGTTGAATGAAGAATACGTACCCAACAATATCACCAGTAGAGAAATGGCCAACATGGTGGGGCAAGTGCTAGAGATCCATAAGATCACCTTTCAAGAAGACGAGTTGCCACCTGAAGGATAGAGTCACAACAGGGCACTGCACATCACAGTGCAATGCGAGGATAAGGTCATTGCTAGGGTTTTGATAGACGGAGGGTCTAGCCTCAACATCTGTCCGCTGACAACTCTGAAGAGGTTGGGAAAAGGTTTGCATGAAATACAAGCAGGGACTAAGAACGTAAAGGCGTTCGATGGGTCACAAAGAACCACAATTGGAGAAACTAATTTATGTTTGCATATGGGTCCCACTTGGTTCGATGTCGAATTTCAGGTGCTAGACATATCCGCCTCATACAATCTGCTATTGGGACAACCTTGGATACACGCCGCAAGGGCTGTTGCATCCAATTTGCACCAGGCTGTGAAGTTTGAATGGAACCATCAGGAAGTGATCATCCATGGAGATGGGAGTAATCCTATTTACACCAATCAAACTGTTCCGGTTGTGGAGAATATAAGGAAGTTAGGTGGAGAGACTTACTGTCACGCCCCGAACCTGGGGAGGCGTGGGTAGCACCCGGTGTCGCATTGGCCCGAGAGAATTACTCTGTAACTCATTTATTTTCTTTGTGACTATCATGGGCCAACATGGTCAGAACTCGTAATGTACAACTTGTAAGTGCGCAAAACTGTATCAATAAAGTATCGTTCATAAAACATGAATATATAGGGGTCGTTAAGGCCTCTGACATACTGTACAAACTGAACATCTATCTCCAAAGCCTCTAAGATTTACTGACATCAAATGTGACAGGGTACTATCCTACCCATAAGTCTGTAGTAAAACTCTAACACGATGACTCATAGACTTTGTTGCACTCCGAATGAGGTGGAGTCTTACCGATCCTTCGTTGAATGCCAATTTCGTCTGCTATGAGGGCTCGTCAAACTGATTATCTATACCTGCAGGCATGCATGCAGCGTCCCTAACAAAAAGACGTCAGTACGAATAATGTACTGAGTATGTAAGGCAGAACTGAAACGTAATAACTAGTCAATATTAATTAAAGACATGTATAATCAACCTGTAAGTTTGGATAACTTCGTAAATCATGAAATACTTATTGTGTCATGCATATGCGTACAAATATCATGTAATGCATAGGTCTGTACGTATATAACATCATTAAGACTCTGAGGGCATCCCATCATATCATCTCGGCCACTGTGGGAAAATCATCAACGTATATCAGCTGATCAGGTGGTGGTGTGTATATAACGTTATAACCTTTCCCATATCCCACACACATATATATACATACATATATATGCGTATATAACGCCGTCCGAGTCATGGGTCAATGTACATGTATAAATGCATGAAATGCATAAGAAATACGTTAATAAGATTTTCTCAGAATGCCATAAAAATCAATATGCCTTTCGGATGAACATTATCAAATACGTATTTTTCTAGGGCCTATGAACAGAAGATAATAATAATTTACATGGGGAATCAAGAATATAGACAGCCCTAGTATTCCTATGAATAGATTAATTTATGGAAATTGTGCGTTTTCTCGTTTCTTCAGTATAATTTGAACCATGCCAAAAGAAAGAAGGGATGGTCTTAACATACCTGAGTCGATTCTTTTGACAATCCCTCCAAATGCTACTTACTTAAAAGAAACTGGACTCAGACTTCATAATAACAACCAAGAGTATTCCAATAACTAATATAGATTCTGTATCAAGCCTGACGACATCCTGCTTTGCGAACTTCTGAAGCATAAAGTCATCACACTGATTGATGGCTAGCATGTAAGAAGCTATCAAAGGAATTGGGAGCTAGCACGGTGATGTTCAAATGTTTCAAATTTGGTTAAGAGTAAAAGTATTTAGAGACACCCACATAATTATCCAACCTCTTTCTTGTTTTTCTCCATCAGTAGAAAAATGAATCATATTAATACACTTAACTTCACAAAAACAAGATAAGCATCTTGAAATGTGGCCCAACTACTACGTTTTTTTGTTTTTGCATGGAGCAGATCATATGCTTATACATATGCATATAATTGTGTTGGTAAAATCCATCAAAAAATATGGATAAGTGGACAGTGGGATCCACCTATCTTGCCACCATATTGAAATATTGTTATATATGGCATAGATGTTACATGTTAGTCACACGTCATTTTTGGAGGGGATCTGCCACGTTAGATTCTTTTTATCCACACGATATTCAACTCCCTAGCTAGACTAATTAAGAGTCATGAATAATTAGTGGAACTATAATACTGTTAAGATACTACTAGCTTTATCTCTTACTAATACAAGTTTTAAATTTTCCCCGATCTGAACTCAGTATGATTCATGCAGGTGTCGTCCATCCACATAAACATTCAATAGGATACAAAATAATTGGTTCGGTAACATGTAGTATAAATTAAATATTCCTCTAACTAGTATTATACAATTAATGTCAAGTTGGCCATACACGAGATTGGGCTTATAGAACAATATTATAGTAATATAATACTACTCACTTTTTAATACACTTTACGTACTCTACTATTGTGGTCATGTGGTACCATATAAAATAAATACATGCACTATTATCTCATTAAAATATTCATGTAAAAATATATATATTTTATCAATTTCTAATTTTCCTAATCTCATATAAAGGATACAAATTTTCGTCCACTTAATTCTTAAAATGGTAAAAAGGATAACTTTCTTTTCTTGTGAAAAAAAAAATTCATATCTTTACAATAAAGAAAATCCCATAATCGTTTTTCATATTATGTATATAATTTAAAACATATACGAAAGTGATAATATTAATAACTATATAAAATCATATTTTTCAAACTTTTTTTTCCACAATAAATGTTCCACTCAAAATAAATACAATATCAAAATGTATCTAACGGTATCAATGTTGTTAAACTTACGGGGTGTAACACTTACCATCGCATTAAGTGTGTTAACACGATCGAGAAGGATAAATGGTGGAGTAGCAAAATAGAGAGCATACTGGCATGGGCAGGGTATGAACCTGGTAAGGGTCTCAGTAAGAATCTCCAGGGTATTGCCAAACCAATACAGTTAAAATGTCATGACACAACCTTTGGACTTGGATATCAGTATACCTGGCACGAGTATCAGAATTGGTCGCCACCATGGTGTGGTCCCTATTACCCTCTTGAGCAGCCAGTGCCGCATCTGAGTCAGACCTTTCATCAGGCCAATACAATATGGGGATCCGAAGAGGAAAAAGCTTTCGCTGGGTTAAGGAATCTGTTCTTAGAAGATGAAGATATGGATCGCAGTGTAATAGTTGAGGAGGAGAAGGGAGGAAGAAGGCCTTACCATTCAGATGGTGGAAAGGGGAACATTTCTCAAGAACTGGACCGCTACACCATCAAGGGCCCGACGAGTAGTGGGGTAGCATGGATGCTAGCATCATTTATTTTGAAAATAAGTCTTCTTGAGCATTTTGTTTTAAAAATATCTTTCAGTATTTCATTTCTAAAAACATTGCTTGAGTTATTGAAAATTGTTTTGTTTGACATTTTAATATTTACCAATGGCTTGATGTTTTATTACTGTTTTTTATATCTTTCTCTCTATAGCATTACTATTTCTTATCTTGATGAACCAACGGCTATGACATGTAATGAGACAATGCAACATAAGTACAGTGACTCAGAAGAGATAGAAGAAGAAGATGTGATACCTGAGGAAATTATCAGAGAAGTTGAGAACTAAGTCCAACCTGGACGAAACTGAGATAGTCAATTTGGAAGATTCCGAAATCATCAAAGAAACTCGCATAAGCATCCACTTTCCACCATTAAAGAAGGAAGAATACACTCATTTCCCAGGAAATTGGCTTTGATTATCGGGATTTAAACAGAGCAAGTCCCAAGGATGATTTCCCGCTGCCAAACATACACATATTAATTTATAACTGCACCAAGCAGAAGCTCCAGTCCTTTGGGGATTTCTTCATGGGTTATCATAAAATCTGGATGGCGAAGAAGACGCAGAAAAGACAACCTTCATTACACCATGGGGAGTGTATTGCTACAAAATGATGCTATTCGGTTTGAAGAATGTTAGGGCCACATACATGAGGGCCATGAAGACCATCTTCCATAATATGATACATAAGGAAATAGAGGTATATGTTGATGATGTCATCATCAAATCCAAGAAAGCCACATATCCCATAGCAGACTTGAGAAAGTTCTTTGACCGGCTGCGAAAGTACAAACTAAAGCTGAATCCCGCAAAATGTGCATTCGGGGTTCCTGCCTGAAAATTGTTGGGATTCATCGTCAGCCGCCGACGAACCGATTTGAAACCGTCAAAGGTTAAAGCTATCCATGAACTACCACCAACAAAGAACAAGAAAGACGTGATGAGTTTCTTGGGACACCTCAATTACATCAGCTGCCTCATAGCACAATCCACAGTAATATGTGAACCGATTTTCAAAATGCTGATGCCGCAACCAGTTGGACCGAGGACTGTCAAAAGGCTTTGGACAAAATCAAGGAATACTTGTCCCCACCACCAATCTTAGTCCCGCCAGAACCTGGTAAACCACTACTACTCTACCTTGCAGTGTTATATGGGGCTTTTGATTATGTTTTGGGATATCATGACGAGACGGGAAGAAAGGAGCAAGCCATATATTACTTGAGTAAGAATTTCACACTTTATGAAGCACAGTACTCTCTGCTGGAACGCACTGGTTGTGCTCCGACATGGATAGCTCAGAAATTGAGGCACTACTTCTGTGCCTATACCACATACCTCATGTCAAGGATGGATCCCCTGAAGTACATCTTTCAGAAACCTATGCCTACCGAGAAGCTGGCCAAGTGGAAAATATTGCTGAGTGAATTTGATATCATCTTTGTAACTCAGAAGGCAGTCAAAAGACAAGCGTTGGTTGATCATCTTGCAGAAAATTCTGTAGGAGGAGCACTCATACTCACAGAAATGGATGGAGAAATCTGGTCAAAGTCTATCAATTCAGATGTAGTCAAAAGATACTATGTGTAAACTATTTATGTTTCTTCATATGATGTAATTGAACTACGCTTGACCTGATTCCCATTTAAGAGGGGATATGTAGGCAGCCTTGTGGGTTCGGTCACAATTCAATAAAATTTCCATTTTCCCCAAAATCAGAAACTGGGGCAGAATTTTGTGGAGGACCCTCAAAATTCTAAAGCAAGTTCAGCCAACAGCATACGGAATAGCCAGAAGGTCATTTAGATAATAGGGGTAGAATTTTGAGGAGGACCCTCAAAATTCTATGGAAAAGAAGGACGCGATGTCTCTAATAATGTCACAGTTTCCTGAGGCTAAGCCTTGCCTCCCTATTTGCATAAGGATAAGAATTTCCATTTTTTTGCATGAGAGTAAGCCCTGTCTCAATTCTTGCATGAGGCTAAGCCCTGCCTCCGCAATTGCATAAGGCTAAGCATTGCCTTCCCACTGCATGAGACTAAGCATTGTCTCCATATTGCATGAGGCTAAGCCATGCCTCCGCAATTGCATAAGGCTAAGCATTTCCTTCCCACTGCACTGGACTAAGCATTATCTCTTTTCTCGGGGCTAAGCTCTGCCCCCAACTCTACACAAGACTAAGCTCTATCTTGTTTTACCTCTAGCATCATGTCTCTACACCTCATGGGCTGATAAATAGCCAATTTGTCCGAAGGTGTCATAGTCTGAAGGCATCATCCTCATAGCCAGAAGACACTATGCCATGGCCTGAGGATCTCTCAAGCTTTCACACCATAATTCAAAGGCAGCATGGTTCGGAGGCACCATGTTCATGGCTCGAGAACATCATTTCATGGCCTGCGAATCCCTTACCGTAAAATTCATGGCCCGGGACATCATGGTCTAAGGACGTCATCCTCCTCATCCAAAGACAGTCTTCATGGTCCAAAGGGAATTTGCATCATGTCTAAGTTTATGCAATGATCTATACATACTTGTATGCAGTCATATTTTTAGTTTGCAGGTAGTTTCAGGAGCAACCATTCTCCTAACAGGAGCAATCTTCGCTCTGGTTTTCATTCAACATTCATATTCTTCAAATTATTTTAAACGTAATTGATTATGGTCTGTTACCCATTCTCATCCTACACCTATTCAAGTATCCATAATCATATCCAGACACATCTATTTACAATCTCAATATTGTCCATGTTCAGAATATTTTGTCCATTCTTAAAATAACCCCATCAATTTATTCTACCGTTGGATCCAGAACTACGCACGACCCGATTCCTGTAAAACTAGGGATATGTAGGCAACTCAGAAGTCAGAGTGCGGCCTATATCTTTTAAATTATCCTATTCAGTCAAAAGCGGTCATCATTCCATTACCCGACAACTCTTTCATCCAACCTGGGTAAAGAGGGGCAGCTGTCGATACCCAATTTTTCCCTAGTATATTTGAAATATACATATATACTTTCAAAATAGTGCATTAGCATCATCAAGCATTTTTCCTAACTTTTCCATAATTTTTAAAGACTTTTAAATCAACTTATTCCCATATTTTTATTATATAAACAATTATTACTTGCATCAAAAATAATTTTTATGATGATTTTATCATCTAACCTCATCATTTATATCCATATTAAGCTTAAAATATTTTTGATGTATTTATTATAATTATATTTGCATCTTTAGGCTAAAATGGTATGTTTACAATAATAGCCCTTATATACTTATGATCACTTTATTTATGCAGAAAAATAATATTATTATGCTTTTATAGTAATAAATAATTGTTATTTATAATTTTTATGCACAAATAATATTTTCACTATTTTATTCATCATTTTTTACAAATTATTTTATTAATTAAATTGGATATTTAACTAATAGTCCCTAAATTCACCAATTTCGGACCTGAACTACCAGCCCCTTAGCCCATTTACCCAAAACACCTACCCAAATCCTTGGCCCAACACTTAAGCCCAATCCATAACCCCTTAACTCAGTACGGAACTGACCCAACCCCTTTTAAATCACAACTATTGATCTCTGAGATCAACGGCTTATATCACTCCCTTCTTCTAATTAACCTACTTATCCCCAAACCCTAGAGACCATTATCCCAGCCCCGCCGTCCTTGAACTCTCTCGAACTTTCTTCTCTCCTCTGTAAACCCTAGCACCGTCACCCATTATCCCTCCAATTTCAACCCAAAAATGAAAAATGATTCCCTTACCTTATTGACCCCTCCTCTCTATTCGTTACCCGTTTATGGTGTTACATAATTGCTTGCCTAATATGGCAAGCAGATCTTGTCAAAATCGAACCAAAATTTGTTCAAATCCTTAACTTGTTGTTTATTCCGTCTGTGTTCATCACTTTCTCTTTGTAAGTACGATTATTTTCTGTATCTCTCGCTGATTCGTACTTAACCCTAAGGTTAGGGTTTTCAGATCCTCTTTTGGTTCGAACCAAAACTAGTTCAAGCTTTAATTTTAAGTACCATCCCTTCTATATTCGTCCTATTATGCATGAATCTGCCTATTTTTGTCGATTTCTTTTACTTACCCTAAAATAGGGTTTCAGACCCTTTTCATTTGGACCAGATCTGGTTTGATTATGCGTTTCTTTTGAATAATTTCCTGTCTATGTTCATCGCATGCAATATGTAGTTGATTGTTTTTATTTTCTGTCGATTTTGTGGGGTTTACCTAAAAAACTAGAGTTTCAATTTTTGTTTCATTACTGATCGTTTGAAATTACTATCCATGTTTATGTGTTTAGTTCCTACACTATTTAAACCCCTTCCCCTTTCCCCTTTAGGTAGAGAGGGGAACTATCAATACTCTCACTGAAAACTTAGGGTTCAATTCTGATTCTCTTTGCTCGTTTGCTTCTGGTCTTGGCCGGCTAAAAGCCAAGGCCATTTATTTCTGGACTTGTCTATTGTGGTGTATTTTCTTGTTTTCCTACCTAACTGGTGAGTGACTATCCCTTGTCATTTTATCTTCTATATTTCCATAACCTGTGTATTCGATCCAACATATTTTAAAGTATATTGAGCATGATTCTACCACTTTTATGTTTCTATAAGTTCATCTAGTCCTATAATTGATATTGTTAGCTCTGAGATTGGTTGTTTTTGAATAATATGAATCCTCTTAGGGGTTAACTTAATGTCCTTTAACTTGTTTCATGTAGGCTGTTTTGTTGGTTCTAAACCTGTCCTGAACTTAGCATTTTTAGGATACTACTAGTATGTTAATTAGTTAATCAATCCTGAAACTTTACAGATTTGTATTGTTATTTAACCTTTTCCTGTCATTCATGTGCTCTGACAACTTGCTTTCTAATGTGTCTTGCATCCCTTTGGCTTCATGTGATTATCTGACTTCTTACTTAATACGTTATCTAAATGTTTATGTGATTAAACAAGGTTGCCCTAAAGCCAATATGTACACTTAGCTTAACTAGACTTTTCCAGACATTGACTTATTAAAAACTATGTGCTTTGCATAAAAAACTTTGCAAACCTTGCTTGTTTTCTTAGTGCAATCATATCTACATATTCTCTGTCTTAAACTCTATTATGATGGCTTTCTTCTGAAAATCAAATCGGTTTTAAATTTGTCCCTGCCTCCTTTTACATTCTGCTATTTTTTTAAAACTCCTACTCTTAGGTCCTTTAGGTTCTTGTCATGACCCAAAATCCATTGGTCGTGATGGCGTCGGACACCACTGTCAGGAAAGCCAAATCCTTAATTAGTTGAAATACATTCATGTTTTAACATTTTCAAAACCGTTACCTTTTCTTGCATTTCATCATCAAATAAATAAATTTTCGTAAATTAAATACGACAACAAATAAAATTATGTTATTTAAAAATAGTGATCTAAAGATTTCACTTAAACAATTATCCCAATACATATCCTAGAACCCAGTGTCACAAGTACATGAGTAACTTCTAAGAATTTTACAAATACTACTAAACTTGTCTGAAATACAATTTGGACAAGGGATTTAAAATAAAAATAATGCGGTAGGAGGGGGACTCTGTCAGCTGCGGAACGCCTCCGAATGATGCAGCCCGTCCAAGTCTCCAAATCAACCACTATGCTATGTAGGTACATGTGCAACAAAATGCACAGCAAGTGTAGTATGAGTACAAAAACAACGTGTACTCAGTAAGTCGCCCGCCTAACCTCAAAGAGGTAGTGACGAGAGGTCAAATTAGACACTTACTAAAGGTCCATTTAAAATATTTAGGAGTGACACTAAGCATGGTTTTATCATAGGCAGTTTATAAAACAGGATTTAAACATCCTTCAATTTCGTTCACATTTAACACTTTATATCTTCGTCATATTAACAATT
Source organism: Nicotiana knightiana (assembly GCA_005239525.1). NCBI lineage: Eukaryota > Viridiplantae > Streptophyta > Magnoliopsida > Solanales > Solanaceae > Nicotiana > Nicotiana knightiana. The sequence goes on along the minus strand of ML400517.1, from coordinate 57,566 downwards.
TATCAACAAGGTGATTGAAATCAATAATAATTCGACGGAAAGGAACAACTTCTTCCAAAGCTCTTTTTAATAGCTTTAATCTCTGTCATTTCAATTGACAATTTAATATTTCGGGCCAGTAATTAGGCAAATATCATAGAAACTACGCATCAAATATCACGCGCAAGAAATGCCGAGGGTCGAACGACGCGGACCAACAATAATAAAATGTGCACTTCCGAGGGGTCGACCGGCTCGAACCATAGATGCATCTATCTGCCCCGCTCGCTAATCGATCATACGGCACAATTAACATAATATGGCTAGCCTGCTCGCGAATCATACATGCGACTCAGGTGCTCATAAGAATACATACACAAATACAGGGTCTTCCTGCTCGCGAATCACTCAAGCAACTCAGGCACCCAAAGTTACCCATATCTACATAATAAATTTGTATTTTTTCAAGAAAACCGTTTTTCTCAGGAAAGTGGTAAAAATCTTTATTAAAAGAAACATGAAATATAGGTTTTGAAATCTTTATTTTGGAAACTCATTTGTCAAGTTTAGTGATACTCCATGATACAACCCAGTCCAGGTACAAACATATTCACAGCGGAAACAATTCTCTTTTTTAGAAGGTTAACAATATGAGCTCTAGTTTTCTTTTAAACATTCAATTACGTTTCGGTCATATCAGCAGTTTAATATCACATGCAGGGTTACAGGTACACACATAAAGCATGCTAGTGGGTCATAGGATAACCAGACATGGCATAATAGTAGCTATGCACGGGCTCCCATCACCTCGTGCGTACGTAACCCCCGAAGATAATAGCATGTACTGAATTAATTCACCTAGGGGGACGATTCCCCCTCACAAAGTTAGAAAGGAGACTTACCTCGCTTCGAAATTCCAACACCGACTCCCAAGCCCTTCTGATGACTCCAACGGACGCACAACGCTCTGAAACTACCACATAATGGCAAAACCATGAAAATTCATCCTAATACTCACAATAAATTTAGATTATATACTTTTCCGACCCCGCTCAGAGAAATGACAAAAATGCCCTTGGGTCCACGTGTCCGGAATCTAAAATTTCTCGAAGATATATTCTACCAATAGCCTTACTAACTCAAATATATAATTTACTCAAATATTCATGCTCAATTCGTGGCTAAATTCCAAACTTACATTTTCTAGGTTTTTCTTCAAAAACCTCAATTTTTCCCACAATTCCCATATCAAATCATGCATCAATCTTGTATTTAACCTTAGAAATAAGTAGAAACAACGTACCTCTGATCCCTGATGAAATCTCCCTTGTAAAGCTCTCCAAAATCGTCTCACCCAAATGAAAAAATGAGAGAGAAATGGCACAAACCCGATTTTTAAAACATTCTGCCCAGGCTTATTTTCGCACCTGCGGTCCAATAGCCGCTCCTACGGCTCCGCACTTGCGGAAATTCCATCGCAGGTGCGGATCTAACTCAGCCCAACAAAATCCCGCTCCTGCGACCCACTCTTCGCACCAGCGACTCCGCATGTGCGACCAAACTCCTGCACCTACGGTCCCCTCAGCTCCAGCCCCAAATCTCGCACCTGCGACGCCCTTAGCCACACCTGCGGTCAAAGCCTCGCAGGTGCAATTACACCAAATGACAGCAAGCTTCACTTCTTCAAACTTCAATTCTTGATCCGAAGACCACCTGGAATCCACCCGAGGCCCCTCGGGACCCCGTCCAATCACACCAACCTATCACAAAACATGACACGGACTTGCTCGAGCCCTCAAATCACATCAAACAATGTCGAAATCACAAATCACACTCAAATCCAAATTCTTTAAGAACTTAGGATTTCAAACTTCTACATCTGGCGCTGAAACCTATCAAATCACACCCGATTGACCTCAAATTTTGCACAAGGGTCATATTCAACATTACGGACCTGCTCCAACTTCTAGAATCACATTCTGACCTCTATATCAAAACTTCCACTTCCGTTCGGACATCCAAATTCACTTCCGATCGCACTCCCAATTCCAGAATCTCCATACGGAGCTATTTCCAGAATCGAAATCCCAAACGGACATCAACCTCACTGATATGCACTTCAAGCCCAAATTCATGAAATCCTTCTAAAATACTAACTTCCACAATATACGCTGAAACCCTCCCGGGTTATCCAAAACCCTCCGGACATACACCCAAATCCGAAATCATCATGCGATCATGCTGGAACCTTCAAATCCTGATTTGGAGATACTTTACTCAAAATTCCAATCTTAGTTGATTTCTCCAACTTAAGGCTTTTGAAATGAGAATTTTCTTTCCAAATCAATTCTAAACTTCTTGGAATTCAATTCCGACCACGCCCACTGGTCATAATACCTGAAACAAAGCTGCTCACGACTTCAAACCGCTGAACGACGCTCTAGAGCACAAAACAACCAGTCGGATTGTTACAGTTCTATCCTCAACCTCCCCAGTGTGAGCACTGCTCGGTATCCATATGAGATTTTTGTGAACTCTGACACACTGGGGTTTGGGTTGCTAATATCCTTTGCATAACTTTTGAGTATTTGGTTCTCTAGTGTGAGCATTTCCCTGGGTCCTTGAAGCCCTTGGGAACTTTGACACACTAGAAACCTAGGTTTATGTGTGCTATGGGTGAATCACTCACCATTGACTGTTTTGGACCTGCGAAATGAGCCTTGGAGTTGATATGGTTTGAAGGCCTGTGCTGCCCAAGTGTATTTGGGCCTGTAAAAGGCTCTCTATAGTTATTTCATTACTATTTTTTAATTCATTTATTTACCCGGTCTGTAATAATTTTGTAATAAATAAATTCTGGGGTATTTAGTAAAATCGAGAGGGTTTCTTATTTTCTTTTATTAAACCGGGTAGGAATCCTGCCTATAGGTTTTCATTTGTGCTGATGATTTTGCTCATTTTGTTAATCGTGCAAGTTCTATATTGTGCTTACATATAAGAAATCCTGCCTATAGGGTCAAAATCATGATTTGTTAGAAATCCTGCCTATAAGGTCAAAATTATGATTTGTTAGAAATCCTGCCTATAGGATGAATATGATGACTTTTTAGAAATCCTGCCTTTAGGTACATCAACTTGTCAAATAAATATGTGTTAGCAGTTATTCCTATAGGACCAATATCTGGTTTAACTATTTTCGGGCAATATATATAAATTCGTGCTTAAATATTGTTTGATAATAGATACATGCCTATAAGATTGAGAATCTGCTTAATAATAGATAACATACCTATATGATTAAAATTGGTTCACTCATAGAAATCATGCCTATAGGATCTAGCATGTTTTAAAGTATACTGAGCATGATTCTACCACTTTTATGTTTCTATAAGTTCATCTAGACCTATAATTGATATTGTTAGATCTGAGATTGGTTATTTTTGAATAATATGAATCCTCATAGAGGTTAACTTAATGTACTTTAACTTGTTTCATGTAGGTTGTTTTGCTAGTTCTGAACCTGTCCTAAACTTAGCATCTTTAGGATACTACTAGTATGTTAATTAGTTAATCAATCCTGAAACTTTACAGATTTGTGTTGTTATGTAACCTTTCCATGTCATTCATGTGCTCTGACAACTTGCTTTCTAATGCGTCTTGCATCCCTTTGGCTTCATGTGATTATTTGAATGCTTGCCTTAATACATTGCCTAATTGTTTCTGTGATTAAACAAGGTTGTCCTAAATGTTAGCATGTAAACTTATCTTAACTAGACTTTTCAAGACTTTGACTTATTAAAAACTATTTGCGTTGCATAAAAAACTTTGCAAACCTTGCTTGTTTGCTTAGTGCAATCATGTCTACATATTCTGTGTCTTAAACTATATTATGATGGCTTTCTTCTTAAAATCAAATCTGTTTTAAATCTGCCCCTACCTCCTTTTACATTTTGATATTTTTTTTTAAAACTCCTATTCTTAGGTCCTTTAGGTTCTATTCTCAACTTCCCCAGTGTGAGCACTGCTTGAGGTTCATATGAGACTTTTGTGAACTCTGACACAATGGGGTTTGGGTTCCTATTCTCCTTTGCATAAATTTTGAGTATATGGTTCTCTAGTGTGAGCATTGCCCTTGGTCCTTGAATCCCCTGGGAACTTTGACACATTAGAAACATGGGTTTTATGTGTGCTATGGTTGAATCACTCACCATTGACTGTTCTATACCTGTGAAATGAGCCTCAGAGCTAATATGGTTTGAAGGCCTGGGCTGCCCAAGTGAATTTGGTCCTGTAAAAGGCTCTCTATAGATATTTCATTACTATTATGTAATTCATTCATTTACCTGGTCTGTAATAATTTTGTAATAAACAAATTCTGGGGTATTTAGTAAAATCGGGAGGGTTTCTTATTTTCTTTTGCTAAATCGGGTAGAAATCCTGCCTATAGGGTTTCATTTGTGCTGATGATTCTGCTCATTTTCTTAATCGTGCAAGTTCTATATTGTGCTTACATATTAGTAATCCTGCCTATAGGGTCAAAATTATGATTTGTTAGAAATCCTGCATATATGATGAACATAATGGCTTGTTACAAATCCTGCCTTTAGGTACATCAACTTGTTAAATAAATATGTGTTAGCAATCATGCCTATAGGACCAATATCTGGTTTAACTGTTTTCGGGCAATGTGTATAAATTCCAGCTTAAATATTGTTTGATAATAGATAACATGCCTATAGAATTGAGAATCTGCTTAATAATAGATAACATGCCTATAGGATTAAGAATCAGTCGAATGATAAAAATCATGCATATAGGATTAAAATGGGTCACTCATAGAATCATGCCTATAGGACTTTATTAAATGATTATGAATACGATTATCACCATCCATCACTTAGACAACATGCCTATAGGATTGAACAATAATTCTAGACTTAGGATTATGACTTACTATTATTCACTAACACATGGAATACCCAGATATAACACCAAATAAAATTAGTAGGCAAATATTAGGTCCTCACACTCGCATTAAAACTAATTTTGCACCCTACTGCTCGCCTATTTCTCATATATATATCTTGCCTATAGGACTTCATGATTAATAGAACCTGCCACTCAGTTGAGTGCATTTGCTGTTTATGTGCGGAGGTCAATATGAGCCCATATCTGCTTTTTTTTTTTAAAAAGTCTTAATTATTATGCATGTCGCCTAGTATTTTACAACTTTGAGCAACCTAGGTTTAGTCTAGAACCATCCCAAATAGAGGCCCTAATGCCTCCAAGGCCATAGGTAAGGGACGGGTAGTGCACGCACGGGAACAAACTAGAATCAACTAGAGCGCTTTAGGTAACAACTGAAAGATAGTAATCGGGTAGCAGGAGATGATAGTCTGTGCCCCCTGGATAATATGAGTAACACCCCCGTCTTTGGGGAGTTACGAAGTATTATTTATCTTGCACGGGGTGATCCTATAGGCTAAAAAGTTTGGTACACCCCCCCCCCACCCTTATTAAATAGTTTTCTTCGCTTTCCTAGACTAATTCGCATAATTTAAGTTCGATTGGGACCCACTGTTATGGACCTCGAGGGGTGCCTAATACCTTCCCCTCAAGGTAATTTGAGCCCTTACCCGATCTCTGGTGACACAAACTGGTATAATATGAGTTATTTGCAATAGGTGCCCTAACGCACCTTAATCTGTTAGGTGGAGACTCTAATAACCAATTCCTTTTCCCTACTCTCTCAAAAGGAGTTGTCAAATGTCGAAACCCGATTTCGCGATAAAAAGGGAGGCGTGACAGTAGCTGTTGAAGCTCCAGTTCTGTCAAACCGCACCTGCGCTTGGCCAGCTGCAGGTGCGAGCTCGCAGGTGCGATCCATGAGCCGCAAATTCAGAAATGTGAAGGAAGCCCAGGCACCACAGGTGCGGAGGAATTTACGCACCTGCATGAACGCAGGTGCGGGCACTGTTGTCACAGGAGCGGAAAGGGCTTGCTGATACGGCTCCTTGTGTCCGCCGATACAAAGCCCGGCCAGGCAAGGAAAAGGCGCACCTCTGAAGGTCTTTCCGCAGGTGCGGAACCGCAGATGCTGCCAATGCACCACATGTGCGAAAATCGGTGGGGCAGTGTACTTCATTTAATACTGGACTTAGGCATATTTCTCCCATTCTTTATACATTTGGGTGATTTTAGAGCTTCAAAAAGGGGATATTTTAACCTAGCTATTGAGGGTAAGTAATTCCTACCTTAATGTGAGTTTAATACATAAATTATGGGTAGATTTCGACATGAAAATTGATAGAAATCATCGGTTTAGATGAAAAATCTTGGGTTTAATGAAAATGATATTTTACCAAGAAAATATTATGAAACTTAGTGAAAATCATATATTATGTTCCTAAGGTTATGGGTAACAACTTTCTTCAAATATTTCCAAAATCCGGGCGTGTGGGTCGGGGGTGAATTTTAAGAATCTTGTAATTTGGGTTGGGTAATCACTTTAATAGTGGAGATATGAACTTTTGAGCATAGATTGATCGATTTATGTAATGTTTGGTTAGTTCCGATTCGTTTGGGGTCAAATTTGGAGGTTTGGGTGCATTCTTGAATTGGGAAGTAGGCTTTGAGACGAGGTAAGTCTCTTTTCTAACCTTGTAAGAGGGAACTTACCCCATAGGTGAACTTAACTAATATGTGTTGTTATTTGTGGGGATACGTAAGCACTCAGTGACGAGAATCCGTATGTAGTTTCTATCCCTGTTTATGTTTGGGTAATTTTAGGTTTACACCTTTCTTGTGGATACCGTTATTTGATTAAACTGATTAACTATATCAAATGGAACTAGGTTAAGGATTTTTGAGGATTTAAAAGCTTCAAGTTGAATTGTCCTTATTTTGTAAAGAATCAAGAAAGGGTTATTATTTATTGATAAACTTAGATTTGACTGCGGCGCATGTATGATTAGCAAGCGGGGTAATAGATGCATATATTGTTCGCGTCATTCAACCCTCGGTAGTGCAAAATTTACATTTATGTTGGATCGGGCCAAACGTCCTCTGTGGTATTCGTGTGTGATAATAGAACTGGAAGTTCCTTTCATAATTGGTATAAATTCATTGTTTGTGTAATCATATGTTTTGAAGGAAGGAAGTGATTTAAGCCCTTAAATATTGTGAAGACTTTGTTCAGTTATTTCTTGTTGTGAGTCTTATTGTTGTATATCACGCTTAATTAGGATTTCATATTAGCATGTTATTGGCCTTAATAAAAGTATAAGTCGGCCCTTCGTCATGAAGCTTGATCAAAGGGAAGAGGAAACTAAAGAGTTACATCAACGAAATAAATTAGGAATCTGCTTATTAGACGAACATTGCAGAATCACCTTAATATCAGAAGTACAAGAGAGATAGTACAAAAACCATAGTCTATAACAGCTCTACGATAAAGCCAGTTAGAAAAGTAACAGCCTCATAAGAGGTCAGTAGGAAGCTCCCACTATATCGTAGTATTAAAATAAAGCCCCAAGTTGTGGATGTATACCTATGTGGAACGGAGGTTATGAAAGATATATAAGACGTGATGCGAGATTTTAAGGTAAGTAAGTTAAAGGTGAACAACGTACGAGATACTCAAATGCAGAAGGCTGTGAATAGTCCATACTTCGGATAGAAAGCTAGAAGCACAGGGATTCAGTATCCAGGAATGATAGCAGCATCGTCAATGATATAATTTCCAGCCTATAGTTTTTAGGTACCGAGAGATCTATCCAAGAGAATAATGAAGCGATAGAGACGATGAGATGTCTCGCTTGATGTTCTAGAATAATACAAGGAAATCTATGGTGAAGCAAGATTGCGAGCTGTATAAATGGATATATGTAGGTCGCAAGCTAAAGCATGATAAAGAGATAAGGTTTTAGGAAGACAAGAATAAGAACAAGAAATGGTGAGTGAGAAGGGGACGAAAATGAATAAGTTCTCGGGGTTAAGTCCATGAAAACAAGAGAGCTGATGGGTTCTCTAAGTTATAGAAGGAAAAATATAGCCGAATTAACTCAAAGGAGTCTAAGAGTAGCAGCATTTAGAAGAGATGGAATGCTTCCATGGTAGTGAAATAAAGGTGTAATTATGACAAATAAAAGATAACGTTTGGGCCTTCAATTGAATAACGATTTGATGAAAAAAAGGGAAAAAGAGAAAAGATTTCGCGGACGGTACGAGATCAGAATAAGTCCCATAAAGTGAATTACATGAGATACTATGAAATACGATTATGGAAATCACTTGAAATATTCCTCGATGCAATGCAAGACCTAGTGGCAAGGCTTTTCGTAAGAAGTTTCAAGGTATCAGTAGTTTATTGTAGGTCAATATTGCGGCAAATCATAATGGATGGACAAAAGTCACAAAGTATGAGCTGAGATTAGGTCGTCATTCTTAAGATGAATAGTAACGAGGAAGCATTAAAGGACTTGGATTTATACATTTGGAATGAGCAACAAGAGTAAGCTGGAATTTGGTAGGAGACCTCCGCAACGATAAATCGAAGTAAGAATTATGGTATATGATGCCCAGAGGGAAAACTTGACATAATTTTGTATATGTTCACAAAGTGAAGCCTAGAGATTGGCTAAAAGCTGGAGAAAAGAGAAGAAAAGAGTCGCATAGGCGCACGTACAAAGTTAGAGTCGTAAAGGCTGCATGATAGAAGGTAGAAATAGTTATGATATTAGAAGGATTCCCACTATAAGTCGTGGTATGAGAAAGAGTCTTAAAAGAGGGAATGCCCTGGCATTTGGGATTCATTCATAGAACAGTTGCCTAAATGGAAAGAAGAGTATAAAGTATTAGTAGGAGATATGGGTCATGAGAATGATAAGTGCATCACTCAACATTCGAGGACAAATGTTCCAAAGGGAGGAATGATGTTACATCCCATGTTTCTGTACATAAAAGTATGCCATAAGCAAATTGGTGTAAGCTCGGAAATGAGATATTACATCTTGCATTTTTCGTACGTTAAAGTTTCATCGTAAGTTAATCGATGTAAGTTCGGGAATGAGATTATTTTAAGATTATAAGCATTTTATGCTATTTCAAACAAGTAAGGAGTAAATTTGTGAAGGTGAGAAGGCAAGCAAATCGAATAAAAAGAATTTCGTCGAAGTATGGCATTTTGGGATAAAATACTGCTCGAGCTAAAATACCCGATATTTAAAGAATTTCATCGAAGTATGGCATTTTGGAATAAAATACGGCTCGAGCTAAAATACCCGGTATTTATGGACTAGTACCATACAAGGTATCTCATGGACATGATAGTAAGGTGTATAAAGTATATTAAAAGTGAGTATCATTTTATGTCTTTTAGATAATTCTTAATTATGTGGATAATTGATTAATTATTAAACTAGTGGGAGATTAATGAAGTGATTAAAGTATTAAGTGGATGACTTTTGGATAAGTCTTGTGATCACTTACGTGGCAGCCCCCCACCATCTCTTGTATGACTCTTAAGTAATTTAAATAGGTGGCAAAAGTAAATTGTAGAAATTGGACAAGTGTAAAGTGTGTCATATATCACTTTGGAAAAAGAAAAACATTATATGTCTTAAAGACATAAGAATCATACCTCCATTTTTTAATTAACATGTGCTTCCAAGGATCTCTAAGACTTATAATTCACAAGAAACGTGAATTAACTTTTAGCAAAGTGATGGAGTTTGGGCCAATTTTCATACAAAGTTACACTGTGTAATCGTAACGGGATTTTGCGGTTCTAAAAGAGTATGATGCAATCTTCGCCAAGAATATTATACAGAGTTTTTCCTACCACAGGTATATTAAGCTCATCATTTATTTCTTTTGGCATGATCCATACGATGCAAACGAAACGAGAAAAGTACAACTTCCATAAATACTCTATTCGTAGAAGAAATGTGTATATTCTTATTCTTCCATGTACCATATTATTCTATCATCTGTTCATGGGTCTCAGAAACATGTAAGTTGGTAAAAATTTATTTCATGATATTAATCAGAGGCATAATGGCCACATGATGTATCGAGATATTTTATTAACGTATTTCATATGCATTTCATGCATTTATATATGCACATTGACCCATGACCAGATGGCGTTATATATGCATATATATGTATGTATATATATGTATATGGGATATGGGAAAGGTTATGGAGTTATATACGCACCACCACCTGATCAACTGGTATACGTTGATGATTTGCCCACAGTGGCTGAGATGATATGATGGGATGCCCTCAGAGGCTGATGATGTTATGAAATATGTACCTATGCAAGACATGACATTCATACGCATATGCATGACTTAATAAGTATTTCATGATTTACAAAGTTTTCTAGACTTATAGGTTGAGTCATTTACTCTATATTTCTTCCATGTCAGTTATGTACTTATTTATGTACCTTACATACTCAGTACATTATTTGTACTGACGTCCCTTTTTCCTGGGAACGCTCCGTTTCATGCCTGCAGGTCCCGATAGATAGGTCGAGAGTCCTCCAACTAGACTATCAGCTCAGCGGAAGATGTTGGTGCGCTCCATTTGCTTCGGAGTTACTTTTTTGGTTAGTATGATTTAGACGTGTATCGTTTGGTATGGCGGGACCCTGTCCCGACCTTTATGGAAATTACGTGTTCTTAGAGGCTTGTAGACAGATGTCATATACGTAAAAGATTGTATGGCCTTGTCGGCCTATGTTCAGTATACGAGTGGTTATTTTTGTCTTATAGGCCCGTGTGTCTTATGTATAAGTTGGTATCACATGTTGTATTCTATTTATCTCATGGTTGCCTTCCGGCTCAATTATCTATGAAAAGATAACTTATGTTGGTACTCAATTGAGTAAGGTACCGGGTCCCCGTTGCGGCCTATAGGTTTGGGTCGTGACATATTATTTACATGATTATTGTTTGTTCTCGTTGTTTCAATTTAATTTTGTCACATTGATAAATTTCTAAATCTTTCCAATAAATGTAGAATTTTTATCCACTTAGTAATTTTTCCAAATGGGAGAACACTAGTTTGATCAGCGTTGGCTTGCCTAAAAACGGTGTTGGGCGCCATCACGACCTGCAAAACAAATTGGGTTGTGACAACATGGTATCAGAATACTAGGTTCCCGTAGGTTTCACAAGTTATGGGCAGGCCTAGTAGAGTCTTGCGGAGCGGTGCAGATTCGTCCTTACTTATCTTTGAGTGGCTATAGGGTGTTGGAAAACTACTCTTTATTCATATCCTATCGTTAAGTTGATGGTATACTAAGTTTCTTCCTTATATTCTCTCATAGATGCTGAGAATGCATGCATCAGACATTCCTGAATTGGGAGGAGCTACTCCCCCTATTGCTAGAGGCTAAGGCAGAGGCTGGGGGAGGGCACCTGTGTGCCTCGGGGGAGGGCGTCGGCCCGAGGTAGGGGCGAGGACGTCCTAGAGTTGCCACAGTTGAACCACCAGCGAATCCAGTTGAGGATCCCATTGTTGAGGAACAGGGCAAGGTTCCCGCAGCAGAGCCAGCTCCGGTAGACTTCACGTCAGCACTGGGCTTTTAGGAGGTCATGGGTCGTATGCTACGGTTCATGGATTCTATGAATCGGGCTGGTTTATTTCCAGAAGATCTAGCCACATATCAGGCAGGAGGGATATCATAGACCCCTACTGCTCAAGCACTGGGCATGCAGCTGCCGCATATCAGAACCTGAGTACACTACCCGTGGGCGGGGCCCATCCAGTTGCAGCGATTATCCTTAAGCCTAGACCAGCTGCGGACGGTGATCCGCAGAAGCTATTGGACATATGGACTAGGCGACAGCCTCCCATATAAGGGGCGAGCGACATGAGGATTCCTAGGACTCCATTGATTGGTGCAGGGAAAAACTTCACAACAAGATGATATTGGAGTCCAGGGGGTGGATTTTACTACTTTCCAACTGGAGGGCAGGGCCTGTAGATGGTGGAAGTCTTATCTTCTTGGTAGACCAGTGGGTTTTCCTCCCATGACTTAGAACCAGTTTACACAGCTTTTCTTGGATAGGTATATTCCACCATCTCAGAGGGAAGAGTTGCAAGGTTAATTCGAGCAGCTCGAGCAAGGTCAGATGTCAGTGACCGATTATGAGGCGATATTCTCTGAGTTATCTCGCCATGCACTTATGATACTTCCTACCGATGCAGAGAGAGTGCAGAGATTTTTTGCAGGGTTTCACCCCAGTATTCAGGCTAGTATGGTCCGGGAGTTTGAGATGGTACTAGTTATTAGCTAGTAGTAAAGATTGCTCGGAGGATTGAGGGCTACTGCTAGAGGGGTAGAGAGCATATACAATAGGACAAGAGAGCCCAATTCTCTGGAGAGTTTATAGGTGTCCCGACCAGGGGCAGAGGGTAGTTTGGGAGAGGTTAGCCTATCAGGACACATATCCAGCACCACCACCTCCTCGGGGTGCTTCGACGCGACCCTATTTTAGTGTTATTCTATAGTGTTCTTATCGCCAACCAGCTCATCAGGGTTCTTCCAGTGCCTATTTCAGCGCCATGCCAGAGAGTTCTTACCGCCCACCAGCCATTCATGGCTCTTCTAGTGGGTATTCAGGCCATCAAGGTCATACTTTGGGGCAGCAGTCTATGGTACCGAGAGGTTGTTACGAGTGTCGAGATTCGGGTCACATGAAGAGAACCTGTCCCAGACTTCGGGGCAAGGCAGTACAGCAGGGTCATCAGCCCATGATTGCAGCACCAGCCATCTGACCGCCCAGAGGTGGGGGACAGGCGGGTAGGGGCCGTCCTAGAGGTGGAGGCTAGGCAGGGGGAGGCCAGCCGCGATGCTCCATCTAAATTCTATGTTTTTCCGAACAGACCAGATGCATTGGCCTCAGATGCCGTGATCACAGGTTTATTTCTATCTGCGGTAGGGATGATTCGGTATATTGATCCAGGATCTACCTATTCATATGTGTCATCCCTGTTTGCTCATTTTATGGATATTCCCTATGAGTCCTTGGGTACTCCTGTCTATGTGTCCACTCTTGTGGGAGATTCTGTTGTTTTGGATCGGATTTATCGGTCTTGTGTGGTTATATTCTATGGATAAGATACTAGAGCGGACCTTCTGCTACTTGATATGACCGATTCTGAGGTCATCCTGGGCATGGACTGGTTATCCCCATATCACTCTATACTTGATTTCCATGCCAATATTGTTACCTTAGTGATGCCAGAGTTGCCGAGGTTGGAGTGGCAGGGTTCATCTGTCAGCACATCTAGTCGGGTTATCTCTTTTTTGAAGGCTCGACATATGGTCGAGAAGGGTTGTTTAGCTTATCTAGACTATGTTTGGGATACCACTGTAGAGTCTCCGACCATTGATTCGGTGCCAGTAGTCCGAAAGTTCGCCGATGTATTTCCTTCTGACCTCCCAGGCATGCCTCCAGATCGTGATATTGATTTCTGTATTGACTTGGATCCAGGAACTCCGCCTATATCTATCCCACTGTGTCATATGACTCCGAAAGAATTGAAGGATTTGAAGGAACAACGTGAGGAGTTTCTATCAAAGGGATTCGTTAGGCCGAGTGTATCACCTTAGGGTGCACTAGTATTATTTGTGAAGAAGAAGAATGGGACTATGCAGATGTGCATTGATTACCACCAGTTGAACAAAGTCACCATTAAGAACAAGTACACGTTGCCGCATATTGGTGATTTTTTTGACCAGTTGCAGGGTGCTAGGGTGTTTTCTAAGACTGACTTGATATCAAGGTACCATCAGTTGAAGATTGGGGACTCTGATGTTCCAAAGACTGCCTTCCGTACTAGATATGGCCATTATGAGTTTCTAGTGATGTTCTTCGGCTTTACTAGTGTCCCAACGACATTTATGGATTTGATGAATAGGGTGTTCATGCCTTATATTGATTCGTTCATCATTGTCTTCATTGATGACATCTTGATCTACTCATGTAGCCTGGGGGAGCACGAGCAATATTTGAGAGTAGTGCTCTAGACCTTGCGGGAACAGAAGTTGTATGCTAAGTTCTCCAAGTATGAGTTTTGGTTAGATTCCACAGCATTATTGGGGCATGTTGTATCAGGTGAGGGTATTAAGGTGGATCCCAAAAAGAATAAGGCAGTTCAGAGTTGGCCTCGTCCTACTTCGGCGACTGAGATCAGGAGGTTCTTGGGGCTAGCAGTTTATTATCGCCAATTTGTTAAGGGCGTCTCATCCATTGCAACACATTTGATTAAAATGACCCATAAGGGTGCTCCATTTTGTTGGATCGATAATTGTGAGGCGAGCTTTCATAAGCTCAAGACAGCCTTGACTACAACACCAGTTCTAGTGTTGCCTTCCGGTTTGGGGATGTATATTGTGTATTGCGACACTTCACGTGTTGGCTTGGGTTGTGTGTTGATGCAGAAGGGGCGAGTTATTGCATATGTTTCACGTCAGCTGAATCCCTATGAGAAGAATTATCATGTGCATGATTTGGAGTTAGTTGCGATTGTTCATGCTCTTAAGATCTGGAGGCATTATCTATATGGGGTGCCTTGTGAGGTTTACACTTATCACCGTAGTTTGCACTTGTTCAAGCAAAGGGATCTCAATTTGAGGCAGCGCAGATGGCTTGAGTTACTGAAGAACTATAACATCACTATTCTTTATCATCCGGACAAGGCGAATGTAGTCACGGATGCCTTGAGCAGGAAGGCAGTGAGCACGGATAGCTTGGCATTCATTTCAGCAGAGGAGAGGCCACTAGCTTTGGACATTCAGTCCTTGGCTAACAGACTTGTGAGGTTGGATATTTTAGAGCCCAGTCGAGTTCTTGCATGTGTTCTTGCCTAGTTTTCACTGTTGGAGCATATTAAGTGCTACATTCCGTAAGTTTAACAACCTTGATATGGTATTATGAGTGGAACATTTTTGTTTTAAAAAAAATGGTTTGAACAATGTGATTTTATATAGTTATTAATATTACTACTTTCGAATATGTTTTAAATTATACACATAATATAAGAAAGTTATGAGATTTTCTTTATTATCAAGATAGAAATTATTTTTTTCCACAAAAAAAAGAAGGTTATCTTTTTACCACTTTTAGAATTAAGCGTACGAAAATTTGTACTCTTTATACGAGATTGGCAAAATTAAAAGTTGAGAAAATATATGTATTTTTAAATGGATGTTTTAACGAAATAATAGTGTATATATTTATTTTATATGGTACCATGCTTTATTAATATTTTAATACTTTAGGATGAGTACAAGACTATTTTTGAGGTTATAAATATTTATGATATTTATAACAACTGATAAGTAAAGTCGTGAAGGAGAGAGGGTAAACGAGTTGAAGAAGATGAGCTTTGGTTTGAGTACCAGCTTATACAAAATTCTTTCATTTTGTTGACATTTGAAAGTGCCCTGTAGAATTAGTAACTTTTTCAAAATTTGCTGAGTTAAATTTGATAGTTACGAATGGGAAAAAATTAGTTAGCAGTGAGCACATAAGAAATGGAGCAGCAAGCACTTTAGACTAAATGAGCATTACTCTTCCGATCACTTAGTTGGTGAAGGATAATGAAATTCCAATCCAAAGATATACCCGGTATTTGTACAAATACAATGGCCTAAATATAAAATCTTCTGACTACTTATTATATATATTCTAACCCCCACGTGGCAAAAAATAAGAGTAAAACTTGAATGACTCTTATCATAGACAAACTAATTAGTGGGAACTTGGACAACAATTCTAAGGCAACTACATGTAAAAGAAGTAACATTATCCTAGTTATCTCTACTTATCTTCAAAAGATATTCAATTCATTTCTTAGCAAAGATCATATACAAAAAGGCAAAACAAGGAATGAAGACTCCTATATCTAATAAAGATGAATGCTCAAGTTGTCGTTGCTTATATTGCTGGAATTTGGACCTTGATTCATACTCTAATTTATTAAGCACCACGAAAACTACAATATGTGCAAGACCAACTGATCGCTCATTGACTGTGTAGATTTTGTCTCGATAATATTATAAGAATTTTTCCCTACTCCAGGTATGTTAAGGCTATCCCTTCTTTTTTTTGACATGGTCCAAATTATATTGAAGAAACGAGCAAATACACGGTCTCCATAAATTACTCTATTCATAGAAATACTAGGGGTGTCTATATTCTTGATTCCCCATGTGAATTATTATTATCTTCTGTTCATGGGTCTCGAAAATACGTATGTTGGTAAAGTTTATTTCATGATATTAATCAGAGGCATAATGACCTTATGACGTACCGAGAGATTTTATTGACGTATTTCATATGCATTTCATGCATTTACATATGCACATTGACCCATGAACAGATGGCGTTATATACGCGTATATACGTAAATATATGTATATGGGATATGGAAAAAGGTTACAGCGATATATACGCACCACCACCTGATCAGCTGGTATATGATGATGATGTTGCCCACACTGGTTGAAATATGATTCAAACGGTGTNGGCCGGGATAGAGTCCCGCCATATCAAACAATACCCGTCTAAATCATACTAACCAAACAAGCGACTCCGAAGCAAATGGAGTGCACCAACATCTTCCACTGAGCTGATATCCTACTTGAAGGGCTCTCGACCTGTCTGTCTGGACCTGCGGGCATGAAACGCAGCGTCCCCAGGCAAAAGGGACGTCAGTATTAATTATGTACCGAGTATGTAAAGCACATAATGTACATAAGAGACATGGAAGAAATATAGAGTACATGGCTCAACCTGTAAGTCTGAATAACTTGGTAAATCATAAATCACTTTTGCATCATGCATATGCGTATGAATGTCATGTCGTGCATAGGTATATGTTTCATAACATCATCAGCCTCTAAGGGCATCCCATCATATCATATCGGTCACTGTGGGCAAAATCATCATCGTATACCAGTTGATCAGGTGGTGGTGCGTACATAACGCCATAACCTTTCCCATATCCCCTATACATATATATATATATGTATAGGGGATATGGGAAAGGTTATGGCGTTATGTACGCACCACCACCTGATCAACTGGTATACGATGATGATTTTGCCCACAGTGACCGATATGATATGATGGGATGCCCTTAGAGGCTGATGATGTTATGAAACATATACCTATGCACGACATGACATTCATACGCATATGCATGATGCAAAAGTGATTTATGATTTACCAAGTTATTCAGACTTACAGGTTGAGCCATGTACTCTATATTTCTTCCATGTCTCTTATGTACATTATGTGCTTTACATACTCGGTACATAATTAATACTGACGTCCCTTTTGCCTGGGGACGCTGCGTTTCATGCCCGCAGGTCCAGACAGACAGGTCGAGAGCCCTTCAAGTAGGATATCAGCTCAGTGGAAGATGTTGGTGCACTCCATTTGCTTCGGAGTCGCTTGTTTGGTTAGTATGATTTAGACGGGTATTGTTTGATATGGCGGGACTCTATCCCGGCCTTTATGATATTTATGTACTCTTAGAGGCTTGTAGACATATGTCGTATACGTGAAAGATTGTACGGCCTTGCCGGCCTATATTTTGAGTTTGTAAATGATTATGTTGGCCTATTAGGCCCGTATGTCACGTGTATATGATAATGTAAGAAGAAAGATACGTTACGTTGGTACTCGGTCAAGTAAGGTATCGGGTGTACGTTGCGGCCCATCGGATTGGATCGTGACAAAAGTGGTATCAGAGCAATTTTGTCCTAGGAAGTCTACAAGCCGTGTCTAGTAGAGTCTTGTTTATGGGTGTGTCGTGCACCACACTTATAAGCAAGAGGCTACAAGGTATTTAGGACTGTCACTCTTTCTTCTTACTCTAGATCGTGTGGTAGAGCTCAATTGTAAGAACTCAATTTTCTAAACTCTATCCTATTCATAATACGACGACGCCTACATCTAGAAAGACGGTTGGTAAGAGATTGAATGTGGCTATGGAGGGGTTGAGTTAGAGGTACTCGATTATTCATGATACTTATGATAAGTAAATATAAGATCTTCAGTAGATCATGTGTGTACTAAGATGCATAAGCCTCTTGATAAGGAGCCTTGAAGCAAGAATACCTATCCACCCTTATGGTGAAAGTCAATGTGAGATTCAGTAAGTTATATAGTGTTTCATGTATGAAGTGTTCGTTTAAGGAGGAACATAGTCAAATTGGGAAGAGGGGATTTTTGAGGATTCTGTATTGTAATGATCCTGATAATCCAGAAAAGGTGCAGCTCAAATACAGAGGAATTATGATTCTACTACAAAGAACACAGCGATTAATTTTATACCAAAGTCATTGTTTGAGCAATTTAGGTGGGTTGCCAATATATATTTTCTTGTTGTTGCTTGTGTTTCATTTAGTCCTCTGGCTCCATATACATCCAGTAGCATTTTAGCACCTTTGCTGGTTGTGATCGGGGCAACGATGGCGAAAGAAGGGATCGAAGATTGGAGGCATAAAAGGCAGGATATTGAAGCCAGTAATCGTAAGGTAAACGTATACACTGGAAATCATACTTTCCAAGAGACTCGATGGAGAAGTTTACGCGTTGGTGATCTTATTAAGGTGCACAAAGATGAATATTTCCCCGCTGATTTGCTTTTGCTTTCATCAAGCTATGAGGACGGGATATATTATGTTGAAACATCCAATCTTGATGGAGAGACTAACCTTAAGGTAAAGTATGCATTGGATATCAAATCCTCCCCGCACGAAGACTCTTCTTTCGAAATTTTAAGGCTGTCGTCAAGTGTGAAAATCCAAATGAAGATCTTTATATATTCATTGGAACTCTGAATTATGATAATCAGCAGCATCCTCTTTCAGTGCAGCAGATACTTCTGCAAGATTCCAAGCTACGGAACACTGATTATGTTTATGGTGTGGTCATTTTTACTGGTCATGACACGAAACTCATGCAGAATTCTACTAATCCTCCTTCTAAGAGGAGTGCAATTGAGAAAGGGATGGATAAAATAACATATGTTCTTTTTGGTACCTTGATTACAATTGCTTTTATTGGATCTATCTTTTTTTGGGATTGAAACTAAGCATGACCTTTGTGGTGGGAAACTAAGGAGGTGGTATCTTCGACCGGACAGGACAAGTGTGTTTTATGATCCCAAAGGAGCTCCACTCGCTGCATTTTCCCATTTCTTGATAGCACTAATTTTTTACGGGTACTTGATTCCTATTTAGTTATATGTGTCTATTGAGATTGTGAAGGTTTTGCAGAGCATCTTCATCAATCAAGATAGGGAGATGTACTACGAGGAAACAGATAAGTCAGCTCATGCAAGAACATCGAATCTGAATGAGGAACTTGGCAGGTTGACACTATAGACAAAATAGGCACCTTAACATGCAACTCCATGGAGTTTGTTAAATGTTCAATAGCAGGTGTTGAGTATGGCCATGTTGTGACAGAGGTAGAGAGGGCCCTGGCAAAGCGGAAAAAGAGATGGAGCGGTGTAGGAAGTAGGTGATGCTTTTAATGACGTGGAGGAATCAAATGACACTGCCGTTAACTTGGAGATACCTATTAAAGGATTCAACGTCAAAGATGAGCGTATAATGAAAGGTCAATGGGTCCATGAGCCTCATGAAGACATGATACAAAAGTTTTTCAAGAGTGCTGGCGATTTGTCAGATGGTTATTCCTGATGTTAACAAGAAAACAGGTGAGATCTCCTATGAAGCAGAGTCACCAGATGGAGCTGCCTTTGTCATTGCAGCAAGGGAACTTGGGTTTCAGTTCTTTGAAAGAACACAAAGCAGAATTACACTCTATGAGTTAGATCATCGTATTGGCAAGGTGGTTGCCATATCATATCAGCTCCTTCATGTCTTATAGTTCAGTAGCTCTCGGAAGAAATGTCTGTAACTGTAAAAAAAAATGCCGAGAACCAGGTATTGCTCCTATGAAAGGGTGCAGACAATGTGATGTTTGAACGGCTTTCAAAAGATGGGCGGGCCTTTGAAGGTATAACAGGGGAACATCTTAGACAATATGCTGAATCAGGATTGCGAACTCTAATTGTAGCTTACCATGAGCTGGATGAGGGGGAGTTCCAATCATGGGAACAAGAGTTTTTTTTTTTGAACGCCCAAGCCTCTGTAACAACAGATAGAGATGCTTTGGTGGATGTTGCGGCTGACAAGATTGAAAAGGACTTAATTCTCCTTGGTGTTACTGCTGTTGAGGACAAACTTCACAAAGGGGTCCGGGAATGCATTGATAAACTTGCAAAAGTTGGGATTAAGATTTGGGTCTTAACTGGTGATAAGATGGAGACATCTATCAATATTGGGTATGCTTGTAGTTTATTAAGACCAGATATGAGACAAAATATTATTACTTTAGATCTTCAAGACATATTGGACTTAGAAAACCAAGGAAACAAGGAGACTGTTGCAAAGGTTCACATGACAGCATCACAAAGCAAATAAGAGAAGGAATATCACAAATAAGCTCAAGCAAAGAAATTACTGCATCATTTGGTTTGATCATTGATGGCAAATCATTGTCATTTGCTCTTGACAAAAAACTGGAAAAAATCATTCTTGGAGCGTGCAATAAGTTGTGCATCTGTTATTTGCTTCTGCTCCACTCCTAAACAAAAAGCTCTTGTTACTAGATTGGTGAAAGTTGTAACACACCAAAATACATTAGTTGGCGATGGAGCAAATGATGTAAGCATGCTCCAAGAGGCTGATGTTGGAGTTGGCATCAGTGGCGTTGAAAGAAAGCTAAGATGGAACAAAAGAAGTTATTCGATCAATGATAGTAAGTTAAAAGAAAGAATTAAGTTGAGGTCATGGACAAAGGATTGAACTATTAGATGATGGTATCATGGATATTCCATAGCGTCCATGAAAGGCTAAAGTAACACCATGAGCCGCAGATTGGAAGATTGCTTAAGCATAAAGATTGATCAAAAGGAGAAGGAAACTAAAGAGTTACATCAACAAAGTAAATTAGGAATTTGATTACTGAACCCAGAAAATTATGGACATAAGTTATTGTAATTGAGAACATTGCAGGATCACTTTTAATATCAGAGGTACAAGAGAGATAATATAGGAGCCATATAAACGTCGGTTAGAAAAGTAACAACCTGATAAGAAGTCAATATGAATAAGCTCTCACCAAATTATGTATGTGCAATAGAGGTGCATGTATCACATTAGAATTTAAGACGTAATGTGGAGGGGAGGTTATGAAAGAAACAGAATATATGATGCGCGATTGAAAAGTAAGTAAGGTAAAGGTGAAGAAGATACGAGATACTCAAGTACGAAAGTCTGTGAATAGTCGAGACTTCATATATAGTTTGGGTTTTAGTTTAATTTACAAAGGAGACCCTAGTAAAAATTTTGTATATCTCTAAAAGTTAACATTCGAGGACGAATGTTCTAAAGGGGGGAAGGATGTTACACTCCGTAAGTTTAACAACCTTGATATATTTATATATATATATATATATATATATTTGATATGGNTTTTATATAGTTATTAATATTACTACTTTCGAATATGTTTTAAATTATACACATAATATAAGAAAGTTATGAGATTTTCTTTATTATCAAGATAGAAATTATTTTTTTTCACAAAAAAAAAAAAGAAGGTTATCTTTTTATCACTTTTAGAATTAAGCGTACGAAAATTTGTACTCTTTATACGAGATTGGCAAAATTAAAAGTTAAGAAAATATATGTATTTTTAAATGGATGTTTTAACAAAATAATAGTGTATATATTTATTTTATATGGTACCATGCTTTATTAATATTTTAATACTTTAGGATGAGTACAAGACTATTTTTGAGGTTATAAATATTTATGATATTTATAACAACTGATAAGTAAAGTCGTGAAGGAGAGAGGGTAAACGAGTCGAAGAAGATGAGCTTTGGTTTGAGTACCAGCTTATACAAAATTCTTTCATTTTGTTGACATTTGAAAGTGCCCTATAGAATTAGTAACTTTTTCAAAATTTGCTGAATTAAATTTGATGTTACAAATGGTAAAATATTAGTTAGCAGTGAGCATATAAGAAATGGAGCAGCAAGCACTTCAGACTAAATGAGCATTACTCTTTCGATCACTTAGTTGGTGAAGGATAATGAAATTCCAATCCAAAGATATCCCCAATATTTGTACAAATACAATAGCCTAAATATAAAATTTTCTGACTACTTATTACATATATTCTAACCCCCAGGTGGCAACAAATAAGAGTAAAACTTGAATGATTCTTACCATAGACAAACTAATTAGGGGGCACTTGGACAACAATTCTAAGGCAACTACACGTAAAAGAAGTAACATTATCCTACTTATCTCTACTTATCTTCAAAAGATATTCAATTCATTTCTTAGCAAGATTATATACAAAAAGACAAAACAAGGAATAAAGACTCCTAAATCTAATAAAGATGAATGCTCAAGTTGTTGTTGCTTATATTGCTGGAATTTGGACCTTGCTTCATACTCTAATTTATTAAGTACCACAGAAACTATAATATGTGCAAGACCAACTGATCGCTCCTTGCCTGTGTAGATTTTGTCTCGAGAATATTATAAGAATTTTTCTCTGCTCTAGGTATGTTAAGGCTATCCCTTCTTTATTTTGGCATGGTCCAAATTATATTGAAGAAACGAGCAAATACATGGTCTCCATAAATTACTCTATTCATAGAAATATTAGGGGTGTCTATATTCTTGATTCCCCATGTGAATTATTATTATCTTCTGTTCATGGGTCTCGAAAATACGTATGTTGGTAAAGTTTATTTCATGATATTAATCAGAGGCATAATGGCTTTATGACGTACCGAGAGATTTTATTGACGTATTTCATATGCATTTCATGCATTTACATATGCACATTGACCCATGACCAGATGGCGTTATATACGCGTATATATGTAAATATATGTATATGGGATATGGGAAAAGGTTATGGCGTTATATACGCACCACCACCTGATCAGCTGATATATGATGATGATATTGCCCACAGTGGCTGAAATATGAATCAAACGGCGTTATATACGCGTATATATGTATGTATATTCGACGGCATTTTATACGCGTATGTATGTATGTATATATATATATATATATATATATATATATATATATATATGTATGTATATGGGATATGGGAAAGTTTATGGCGTTATATAAGCACCACCACCTGATCAACTCGTATACGATGATGATTTTGCCCACAGTGGCCGATATGATATGATGGGTTACCCTCAGAGGCTGATGATGTTATGAAACATATACCTATGCACGACATGACATTCATACGCATATGCATGATGCTAAAAGTGATTTATGATTTACAAAGTTAATCAGACTTACAGGTTGAGTCGTGTACTCTATATTTCTTGCATGTCTCTTATGTACATTATGTGTCTTACATACTCAGTAAATTACTCTTACTGGAATCTTTTTTGCCTGGGGACGCTGCGTTTCATACCCGCAGGTCCAGACAGACAGGTCGAGAGCCCTCAAAGTAGGATATCAGCTCAGCGGAAAATGTTGGTGCGCTCCATTTGCTTCGGAGTCGCTTGTTTGGTTAGTATTATTAGACGGGTATTGTTTGGTATGGCGGGACTCTATCCCGACCTATATGACATTTATGTACTCTTAGAAGCTTGTAGACATATGTCGTATACGTGAAAGATTGTACGGCCTTGTCGGCCTATGTTTTGAGTTTGTAAATGATTATGTTTGCCTATTAGGCCCGTATGTTACGTGTATATGATAATGTAATAAGAAATATACATTACATTGGTACTCGGTCGAGTAAGGTATCGGGTGCCCGTTGCGGCCCATCGGATTGGGTTGTGACATTAAGGCTTGACAGTTTGATGATACGAACTTTGCAGTTCTCAGGGAGACGGGGCTACAGGGTGGTGCCAAGGAGGTTTCTATTGGAGAGGATGGTCTCTTGCGACTCCAGGGTCATTTATGTGTTCCTAATGTCGATGGCCTGAGGGAGATGATTCTATAGGAGGCGCATATTTCTCGGTACTCCATTCATCCAGGTGCTACGAAGATGTATCGTGACTTGAGGTAGCATTAGTGGTGGCGGCGGATGAATAAATACATAGTTGAGTATGTAGCTAGATGCCTAAATTGCTAGCAAGTGAAATATGAGCTCCAGTGGCCAAGAGGTCTATTCCAACAAATGATTATACCCGAGTGGAAGTGGGAGCGCATCACTATGGACTTCGAAGTTGGGTTGTCGCGGACTTTGCGGAATTTCAATGCAGTTTCTAGAGAGCCGTTCAGAGTGAGTTGGGAACCTGTGTAGTGCTTAGCACTGCATTTTATCCATAGACCGACGGGCAGTCAAAGCGGACATTCCAGATCTTGGAGGACATGCTCAAAGCATGTGTAATTGACTTTGGGGACAGTGGGATCAGTTCTTTCCTTTGGCCGAGTTTTCTTACAACAACAGTTATCATTCCAACATCGAGATGGACCCATTTGAGGCTTTATATGGTCGGCGATGTCGTTCTCCTATTGGGTGGTTTGTGCCCAGCTATGCTAAGTTATATGGTGAAGGATGCCTTGGAAAAGGTAAAGCTGATTCAGGAGCAACTTCTTGCAGCACAGTCCAGACAGAAGAGTTATGCAGATCAGTAGGCGCGTGATATGTCATTTATGGTAGGCGAGAAGGTTTTCTTGAAAGTCTCGCCGATGAAGGGTATTATGAGGTTCGGGAAGAAGGCCAAGACGAGCCCTAGGTTTATAGGCCCATTCGAGGTGTTAAGGCAAGTTGGGGAGGTTACTTATGAGCTTGCTTTACCTTCCAGCCTATCACAGGTCCATCCGATTTTTCACGTGTCTATGCTCCGAAAGTATCACATCGACTTTTCACATATGTTAGACTTCAGCCCTATGGCCTATTCAGCTAGATGAGAGCTTGGGTTATGAGGAGGAGCTAGTCGCCATTGTTGCTAGACAGGATCTCCAGTTGAGATCCAAGAGGATTTCTGCAGTAAAGGTCCAGTGGAGGGGCCAACCAGTCAATGAGGCGACCTAAGAGTCCGAGGAGGACATGTGGAGCAGATATCCACACTTATTCATCACTTCAGGCATGATTCTAAACTCGTTCGAGGACGAACGTTTGTTTAAGAGGTTGAGAAGTGTAACGACCCGACTGGTCGTTTTGCTTTCTAAAACCTTGTTCCCCTAAATAAGACTTCCCGTACATGCTTTTACTATTTTATGAATTGTGTGGATGGTTAGTTAGGGATTTGGAAGGGTTCAGGTTGAAATCAGAACACTTAGTTCCTTAAGGTTGGCTTAAAAGGCCAAGTTTGACTTCGTTCAACATTTTGAGTAAACGGCCTCGGAATAGAAATTTGGCGATTCCAATAGATTCGTATGATGATTTCACACTTGGGCGTATGTTCAGATCGGGTTTTGGATGACCTTGGAGCGTTTCGGCGCCTAATAGTGAAAGTTGGTTCTTGAAGATTTTAAAAAGTTCTTTAAATTTGGTTTGGAGCGAGTTTTGGTCATATCAAGGTCCAAACGGAATTCTGAGACCGCAAATAGTTCCATAATGTCATTTAAGACTTTCACGCAAAATTTGGTGTCATTCCGAGTAGTTAAGGTATGTTTCGGCGCGTTGGAAGTAAATTGAAGAACTTGAAGTTCTTAAGTTTGATTCAATTGGTTTTGGGGTGCGATTCAAAGTTTTAATGTTATTTCGGATGTTCCGAGAGTTCGAGCGAGTCTGTATTATAATTCCAAACTTATTGTTATGTTCGGGTGAGGCCCAGGGGGCCTTGAGGGTCAATCGGACGAGTCTTGGACTAAGTTAGAAGTTGGGAGCAGCTGCTGAAGCTCCAGTTCTTTCATAACCTCACCTGCACTTGGCCAGCCGTAGGTGCGAGCCATGAGCCGCAGAAGCAGAAATGCGAAGGAAGCCCAGGCATCGCAGGTGTGGAGGAATTTACGCACCTGCGTGACCGCAGGTGCGGGCACTGTTTTCGCAAGAGCGGAAAGGGCTCGCAGATGCGGTTTCTTGTGTCCGTAGATGCGGAGCCTGGCCAGGCGAGGAAAAGGCGCACCTGCGAAGGTCTTGTCGTAGGTGCGGGACAGCAGATGCGGCTAATGCACAGCAGATGAGAAAATTATTATTATTATTATTATTATTATTATTATTATTATTATTACTATTATTACTATTATTATTATTAATTATTATTATTATTATTATTAGTATTATTATTATTATTATTGTTATTATTGTTATTATTATTATTATTGTTATTATTATTATTATTATTATTATTATTGTTATTATTATTATTGTTATTATTATTATTGTTATTATTGTTATTATTATTGTTATTATTATTATTATTATTATTGTTATTATTATTATTGTATGATTCTTATTATTATCATTATTATTCTTGTTATCATTATTATTATTCTTATTATTATTATTCTTGTTATTATTATTATTATTGTTATTATTGTTATTATTGTTGTTATTATTATTATTATTATTATTATTATTATTATTGTTATTATTGTTATTATTATTATTATTATTGTTATTATTATTATTATTGTTATTATTATTATTATTATTATTATTATTATTATTATAGTATTAGTGTGTGTGCGCGCGTGTGTGTGTATATATATATATATATATCGTTCTTCTTTCTGTTTCCCCGCACTTTCCAACTTTCATACTTCTCTACCTATTTATTTTCAATAAAAAAGTTTATATTCCACGTCTTTCACTCTTTCTTCGTCCCTCATAGAGTAAGCTTAATTGTGGCTATTCAATTTTGAGTCTGTAACATAAAACTCACTCTTTTATTTTTGTCACAAAAAGTCATTCAACTTTGAATTTTTAATAAAAAATCTACTCTTTTTTTTAATTTATATACACACACGGTGGATCTATTATTTTTTATAATATGAGTAAAATTATATATAACCAGTATATAATATATGTATAATGACTAGAAAAAATAAATAGTAAATCAATTTTGTTATTTGTGTAAAGACCCTTATTATTAATTTTATTAGAGTAATTTATGCAAAATACCCATTGAGCTTAAAATAATTACCCTTCTTTATCCATTTGAAAACTAGTTACAATATATACCTACCCAATTAAAAATAATTACCCAATCTATCTATTGGTCCCACTTTTCTTACCCATTTGGCTTAACATAACTTGATTTGCCTTGGATTGATTTGTCTTGTTTGGATTGAATTGGCTTGGCTCAGCTTAACTTGATTTGATTTGGTTTAGCTTGGCATGAATTGGCTTGGTTTTAATAGCTTAGTACTTTATTTTGGTTGGAAGGGCTGGGCTTTAACCAAAAAAAGGTTATAAAAATAGAACGGGCTAGCTAGTTTTTGGACTGGTAATTGAAAAATAGCCAGCATTTGTAAAGCCATTGAAAAATAGCAACTATTTTGCTGCAACACGGAAAGTTCCAGCATAATATACTGGAGATTGATGCACCTGCATATGAACTTCCAGCATATTATGCTGGAACTCCAACACGCGGAAAGTTCCAGCATAATATCTGGAGATTGGAGCACGTGTGTATGAACTTCCAACATATTATGATGGACCGATGTATTATGCTGGAACTCCAGTATATTATGCTCGAATATTTTTTGGATTTTGAATAATATTTTCGCTCATATTTATCTTTACATGAAAAGTGACTAAATTTCGATTACTTTTGAAATAATGGCAATTTTTCAATTACCACTTGTAAATATGGCTATTTTTGAATTTCTTCCAAAAATATTGGGTAGGGAAAAAATTTATGGGTAGGGGCGGATAAATAGTTTGCGGTGGGTGAGTATTTGCAAGGGTGAAATTCAAAAATAGCCAGATTTACAAGTAGTAATTGAAAACTAGTCATAGTTTCAAAAGTAATTGAAATTTAGCCACTTTTCAAGTAAAGATAAATATGAACGAAAACACTATTCAAAATCCGAAAAATATTCCAGCATAATATACTGGAGTTCAAATTTTTTGCATGTGAACTTCTGGGCATGATATACTGGTCCAGCATAATATGCTGGAAGTTCATACAGAGATGCACCAATCTCCAGCATATTATGTTGGAACTTTTCGTGTTCCAGCAAAATAGTGGCTATTTTTCAATAATTTTGGAAATGTTGGCTATTTTTAATTATCAGTCCGAAAGCTGACTAGCCCGTGTAATTTTTACTATTTGCAAAATATCCCCTTATTATTAATTAGGAATTTTTACATTCCTATACCATATAGGAAACCTTATTACCCTCCATGTTTAATGTTTGATATAATTACATTTAGTATACCTAATTACCAATTCTATACCATAGTATATTTTAAGGGTACAATTAATGCAGCATATATCCCTCCTTAATTCAAGGGACCATATATCCCACCCCTCCCACGTTTTTCTCTCCCAAACCCTCACCCTCACCCATTCGCAGGTAAAACTCCCATTCGCAGATCCATTCTCGAATCTTCAATTCCTCGTTTTTCAATTTGGTAAACCTACTTCTCTGGGAGAGTGGAGATCGACTGGGATTAATAATTTGAGAAGATTTGGTACATTATACCTTTTCTAGATGCTCTCCAGATGAGTGCAAATACATGCAGTTTTTGAATTCTCGTGGTTAAGTATGTCGGCACTGTAAAGTGAAATACATCTGGTTATGTATTTATAGTTGAAGATTATTAATTGTCAACTTAGAGCCAGACAGAGAGAGCAAGGTGGACCGTGGAGAAAGATATTGAGATCTAATGGCAAATATAAATAATTGGAGAAACGATATTGGGATATGTTTGACTTTGTAGTTTATTTGTAGAATTTTTGTAGATGAAGAGAAAATTTTGTAGGCAATATTTTTTTCAACATAGATTGTAGTTTAATTGTAGTATAAATATAGTAATTTTGTAGATACCCTTAAGAATAATGATATTGAGATCTGTGTGACTTTGTAGTTTATTTGTAGTTTTTTTGTAGAATTTTTGTAGATGAAGATAAAATTTTGTAGTCTAACATTTTTTTTCAACATAGATTGTAGTTTAATTATAATATAAATATAGTAATTTTGTAGATACCCTTAAAAATAATACAGCTTTATACAATACTTAAACTGATTTGTAGTTTATTTGTAGATGAAGAGAAAATTTTGTAGTCAACATTTTTTTTCAATATAGTTTGTAGTTTAATTGTAGTATAAATGTAGTAATTTTGTAGATACCCTTAAACACAATACAACTTTATACAATACTAAAACTGATTTGTAGTTTATTTGTAGAAATTTTGTAGATGAAGAGAAAATTTTGTAGTCAACATTTTTTTCAACATAAGACCAGCGCCGTTTTTCCCCTCCCCTTTCTTCATCTTCTCCATTCCTTCTTCTTCTCAAAAAATACAGAGATGAGACCTATTTTTTATAATTAGATTTTCCCCATCTAATTGTAGTATGATTGGGATTTTGGACATGATTGCGTGTTGCTGCTGAGGTATTGTTCTATGTTTTTTCATTTTTTTTATTTCAGGATTGAGAAAAAAAAAGATGAAGAACAGAGTATCTACAGTATTGGTTTCTACAATTTGAGTTGATTTTGTTGAATAATTGGTCGCCTTTTGATTTCTAGTCTGAGGAAAAAACTCGAAGAATTGAATTCTACAATTTGTTTTCAGTTTTGAAGTTGTTCGTCTTTTTTTTTTTTGAAGTAGTTTAAGAAAAAAGATCGCAGATGAGATAAAGGTTTCGTTTCAAATTTGAATTGAATGTGGCTAAATCAATTAGGAGATTCTGTTCCTCATTTTTAGTGCATCATATTAGGAGGATTCTGCCCTATTTAATTACTAATTAACGGATGATATTAAAATTGTAGAAAAACTGTGGACAAATCGGGTAATTTACATACTATGCATATATTTGGTAATAAGATTTCATATAGGGTATAGGAATGAAAAAACCCTTATTAATTATCCCAAGTGGGTCGTACATATTCCCACTTCTGTTGGGGCTTTTGCATCCGTACCTACTTTTTGTGCCACGTTTTAACTTATACCCGCTTTATAAAAAAAATTGCATCTGTACCCGCTTTTGCGCATAACTTCAGCATGCGGGGCTGAATTAGCAAAGACAATCACGCAAAACTTCAGCATTCTAGTAGACGGGCCTGAAATAGCTTGCGAACTCTTCAGCTCTAGTAAATGGGGAACTTCAGCTCTAGAGCTGAAGATTTTGTCTTTGTAAGTGGGGAAGAACTTCAGCTCTAGAGCTGAAGTTTTTGTCTTTATAAATGGGGAACTTCAGCATACGGGGCTGAAGTTCCCCAGTTATAAAGACAAAAACTTCAGCTCTAGAGCTGAAGTTTTGTCCTTTGTAAATGGGGAACTTCAGCATACGGGGCTGAAGTTCCCAAGTTATAATGACAAGAACTTCAGCATACGGAACTGAAGTTCTCTCGTTTTGTATTTTGTAGAGAGAGGACTTCTCTTTAGAGCAAGTTGTTAGACCAAATGGTGAACTTTCAGCAGACTCTGAGTTAGATGCAAATAGAAGTAGCATGCAAATTGATACTAAAACTACGAGTGTGATTAACTTGTCTTCTGTGACTAATTCAAACCATCTAGATCCCTTGCCATTGTTTACCTTAGGATTAAATGAAAGCAACTACAATCATACTGCTCGTAACAAGTCTTCGACAGGAGATTTGGCTAAAGTTCTCCCAAATAATGAAAACCATTCGTTGGTTCAAACGGATATTATTGTCTCAAGTAATGAGAGTCCAGTCAAAAAGAAGATGAGATGTATGATGCCACCGAAAACTATAACTTCAATCTCTCAGATGGAAAAGTTACTAGTTAGGCATCGTGCTCGTTCACGTGCTATGGTATGTTTTTTCTTCTCTTGATCAAAGCTGTTGTCTCCCTATACTGTAAATGGAATGAGTTTTCACTAGTTTCTTTAAATTGGATTGCAGAGACCTAGGTGGTCTTTATAATTTGGGAACTCCAGCTCTAGAGCTGAAGTTTGTAACGGGAAAACTCCAGCTCTAGAGCTGAAGTTTTGTTTTTGTAACTGGGGAACTTCAGCCCCGTATGCTGAAGTTTTGTCTTTATAACTGACGAACTTCAGCTTAACTGGTGAACTTCAGCTCAGCGAAGGAAAGGGGAGCTGAAGTTATTTAAAAAGTGGGTACAAGTTAAAAGTTTTTTAAAAAGCGGGTATAGGTTAAATTGGGGCGACCAAATAGGGTGCCCCGCGTAATTTTTACACTTCTGTTGAAGATACAGAAATGTAGCCCATCATATTGGGCTAGTTTAAGTCGGATGATATTTAGGCCTTCCTGTATGACCTGTTGCGTTATGAGGCCAGAATAAAAGTGCAAGTGCGTCTGCGAGGGAGATGGAAAATAGAAGGAAAAACGATACTGTATAGTCGTTGTAAAAATAATAGTCGAGAAAACGTATAAAATTTATATATTTTTTGTATATATATATACATTCTGTATATTATATACAATATTTTTATAAATTTTATACACTTTTTCGACTACCAGATGTAAATAGTTTCTGACACGAATTAAAAATTATAATACCCCAAAATAGAAGCAGCACCTTTCTGAGGGTGTCTTTACTCGAATCGGGTCTGGGGCATAGTCTTGATAGCTTCGGGGGAAGGTTCTTTGTTCGGGCCTTGATACGAGAAGTTACCAACTTTCATTTTGATTCTTGGTAGTTACGCCTCACATCGTTTCTCCCACCGGGGAAAATCGAGGTGCTCCTTAGCCTCGATTTAAGAACTTTTTGAAAGTTGGTGAATGAGTTATGAATTTCTGGCTAGATAAAATTGTATCACTTTTTTTTTTAAAGCCTATTCTGTAGTTAAAAGAATTGCTAGAGACTAAAATCAAATAAATAAATTGAAGTGGGCTTAAGATTACACGAGTTCAATTATGATTCATTCTCTAATCTATATTTGGACTCAACCTACTTCAAAATTCAAACCAAATTGGAGCAAGTTGAACGGTAACTCATTGTTTCACTTATACTGAACCCCTTCATATTTTATTGCACCTGTCAAATTTAACACCCAAGTTACATCAGAGTGGACACATGATATCAATCCATTGAGTTNAATTAACGGATAATATTAAAATTATAGAAAAACTATGGACTGATCGAATAATTTATATGCTATACACATATTTGATAATAAGATTTCATATATGATATAGAAATGAAAAAGCCCTATTAATTATCCCAAGTTGGCCGTACATATTCCCACTTCTGTTGAAGATACAGAAATGTAGCCAATATATTATGGGTGCTTGAAGGCTTTAGAGGTATTTTCATGTATTCTATGGGCATTTAAACATTGCCTAAAGAGGAAATATTTTCTTTTTTATTCTCTTAAACACAATAATCGAAATTTACTATGTCGTTGCCTCACTTTATGTATTGCTATATTTTTTTAGTCTATTTATAAATAAATATCATAATTTAATTTTAATTTTTAAATTAATTTTTAATCACTTAAATATATTACTACTTATTTCAGATCACAACTTCTAATTTTTTATTATTATTTCTTAAACTCTGTATCAATCAAATACTGTCATTAAGGGTGTTCAAACCGAACCAGAAAATCGTATTAGACCGAAAAATCAAATCAACCCGATTAAAAAACCCAACTAGGTTTGGTTTGACTTGGTTTGGTATTAATAGTTGAAGATTATTAATTGTCAACTTAGAGCCAGACAGAGAGAGCAAGGTAGACCGTGGAGAAACGATATTGAGATCTAATGGCAAAGATAAATAATTGGAGAAACGATATTGAGATCTGTTTGACTTTGTAGTTTATTTGTAGAATTTTTGTAGATGAAGAGAAAATTTTGTAATCAACATTTTTTTTCAAAATAGATTGTAGTTTAATTGTAGTATAAATGTAGTAATATTGTAGATACCCTTAAGAATAATGATATTGAGATCTGTTTGACTTTGTAGTTTATTTGTAGTTTTTTTGTAGAATTTTTGTAGATGAAGATAAAATTTTGTAGTCTAACATTTTTTTCAACATAGATTGTAGTTTAATTGTAATATAATTGTAGTAATTTTGTAGATACCCTTAAAATCATACAGCTTTATACAATACTTAAACTAATTTGTAGTTTATTTGTAGATGAAGAGAAAATTTTGTAGTCAACATTTTTTTTCAACATAGTTTGTAGTTTAATTGTAGTATAAATGTAGTAACTTTGTAGATACCCTTAAATACAATACAACTTTATACAATACTAAAACTGATTTGTATTTTATTTGTAGAAATTTTGTAGATGAAGAGAAAATTTTGTAGTCAACATTTTTTTTCAACATAAGACCAGCGCCGTTTTTCCCCTCCCCTTTCTTCATCTTCTCCATTCCTTCTTCTTCTCAAAAAATACAGAGATGAGACCTATTTTTTATAATTAGATTTTCTCCATCTAATTGTAGCATGATTGGGATTTTGGACATGATTGCGTGTTGTTGCTGAGGTATTGTTCTATGTTTTTCATTTTTTTTTATTTCAGGATTGAGAAAAAAAAAGATGAAGAACAAAGTATCTACAGTATTGGTTTCTACAATTTGAGTTAATTTTGTTGAATAATTGGTCGCCTTTTTGATTTCTAGTCTGAGGAAAAAACTCGAAGAATTGAACTCTACAATTTGTTTTCAGTTTTTGAAGTTGTTCATCTTTTTTTTTTTTTTTTGAATTGTAATTTAAGAAGAAAGGTCGCAGATGAGATAAAGGTTCCGTTTCAAATTTGAATTGAATATGGCTAAATCAATTAGAAGATTCTGTTCCTCATTTTTAGAGCATCATATTAAGAGGATTCTGCCCTATTTAATTACTAATTAACGGATAATATTAAAATTATAGAAAAACTATGGACTGATCGAATAATTTATATGCTATACACATATTTGATAATAAGATTTCATATATGATATAGAAATGAAAAAGCCCTATTAATTATCCCAAGTTGGCCGTACATATTCCCACTTCTGTTGAAGATACAGAAATGTAGCCAATATATTATGGGTGCTTGAAGGCTTTAGAGGTATTTTCATGTATTCTATGGGCATTTAAACATTGCCTAAAGAGGAAATATTTTCTTTTTTATTCTCTTAAACACAATAATCGAAATTTACTATGTCGTTGCCTCACTTTATGTATTGCTATATTTTTTTAGTCTATTTATAAATAAATATCATAATTTAATTTTAATTTTTAAATTAATTTTTAATCACTTAAATATATTACTACTTATTTCAGATCAGAAATTCTAATTTTTTATTATTATTTCTTAAACTCTGTATCAATCAAATACTGTCATTAGGGGTGTTCAAACCGAACCAGAAAATCGTATTAGACCGAAAAATCAAATCAACCCGATTAAAAAATTCGGTTAGGTTTGGTTTGACTTGTTTTCGTATTGAGTAAAAAAACCCGAACCAAACCGACATATAAATATATTAGTTTTTATATATATTTTTAAGACTTTATATTTGAATTTTCTTTAAAAAATATTGAAATATTTAAGATTCTTTCATGTGTTATTCTAGACAGCATACATCAACGAAAATTATTATTAGACGACTGAGAAAATAACTATCATGTATTACTAAAAATATTCTCCTATTAGAATATTTTAATAGATCATATGTTTGTCAATTTTTTCAATATTTACTAAACATATATTCACTTATCAAAACTTTATTTATAACTTTAACAAAGTAAAATTAAAATAATATTTATATAACAAAAAAAATCAAAAACCCAAAAAATTCAACAAAATCGAATCAATCCAAATCAATAAAACTGGATTAGATTGAATTTAATAAAAATCGAACCAATCCGATCTATATACACCCTTTAAGTGTCATGTAAATAAATGGGAAGGGAGAAGAGTTAATATGATTAATTTGGAGAAGTACGTGGACCCTTTCTTACGATATGGTACAATATGGAACTCTCGAGTCTAGAGACAGGTAGCGGCTCAAATTCGAATTCAACGTTGCCTTTGTTCTTCCCGCGAAAAAACCTCCTCCTTTTGCCTCAATGGCTCAGTACGAGCCACGTAATTCATTGACGTCGAGCCAGAATCTTCCCTGGTTCCCACACGTGGACATCAACTTTTACTTAGCTGTTCTCATCCTCACCACAAACTTTGTTTTTCCCCGCCGACTAAGTTTCCCTAGCACTTTCCAGAATTGCATTTCATTAATATATTTTAAAAAAAAAAGGGTACTGGCGCCAAACCCCAAATACTTCAACTCTTTCCTTATATACGACACTTGTTTCACACGTTTTACATACTCAGTCGAGGATTATTATTTGGGCGAATTTTACTTCCTGATAAACTTGAAACTTATTAGAGAAAAGGTTAGCTTGTTCTATTAATACTGTAATTTTTAGTGGCATTAATTAGTATTTAGTAAAATGGAGATAAAAGGGGACGATGTTACGATGATGGAAGTAGAAGAAGAAGAAGAAGGGTGCACGACGCCGAAACGTGACGATTGTCAAATTCCGGTGATGATGGTGCCACCGCCGCCGCCGAGGAAGAAGCGGTGCGAGTGCGGAGATAAAATGAAGCCACCGGAAAATGGGTACTTTCAACCACCCGAGCTTGAACTTTTCTTCGCCATGCGTTTTCGAAGCGAAGGGGCTTTTGCTTAGTCAATATTGGCAAAACCCCATAAAGCCCCAGTTGACTGGTTTTGTTTTGGCTTAGGAGCTAAAATTTCGGGGCCAGGAATGTTTTGTAAATTTGGGTATTTTGTGTTATATGTATATGTATAAACTGACTATGAGATGCCAGTGTAAATATAACACACACATATGTGGGCTATTACAATCTAAGACCGATATATGATCTTCCTTAAGTGCGTGTTGACATATTTCATAGTTGATATTCTTGATTTTTCTGTATATTTTATGGTTCTGAATTCTTAATCGGTAGTTTCATTATCTTAAAATTTCACTTTAGTTCATGACATCAAGAGAACCGTCCACTTTCAATTTGAATATGCAGAACAACTTTGCGGCACAGAGGCAGATGGATTTATTTTATTCTAACCAATTATAAGGAAATAAATGAAATGAATTTTGTTCAATATCGACTTGCCACTATTATAACTACGTCCTCCAATGCTTTTGATCTTGCATAGAGAAGTACTTCCAATAAGCGAATTTTGGCCACGAGTGAGAAAGGAAACGTCTAACTTTTTTTATTTTATTTTTTAAAAAACAATTTACTCCATTAGGAAACGCAGTCATATTAATACTAATCATCAAAAAATCTACAAAGATTCATAATTTATATATATTTCCTTGTTATATTGCAAAAGCCAAAATTAAATTGCCATCGGAGTCTCTAATAATACATCGAGCCCCCTTATTTCTTCCCCATTTCGGCTTTCATCGGTATTTATTTTCTCCCAGTTGGAGAGAGCTTTCGTCCGTTTAACAGCCGAGAACTATCTTAGCAAGAAGTTCATCGCAAATGGCAAACCAGTGCCAAGGCCACTCCTTGCTACAAAGGTGTTTAGATATGGACTATCTTAAATGGTTTAGAATTTGATTCTTTATTCTCGCCCATGAAATTCTACTATCTCCATACCTTAATACACATCTTGCTTTCCAAGTTTTCCAGCTGTATACAGCTAAAATCGGAGAGCTCGATTTTACGATCATTACGGTACTCAGAAGGTTCGACAGCATTAAGGGGGCATATCGAGGGTTCTCGACCCCAAAGTAGTATAGATCATATCGAGGACCATCATGGAAAGACGAAAAATTCTCAAAAGACACGTGATTAAAACTGGCCAAGTACACAAAATAGTACAAGCTCGTACCGTGGCATTAAATGGCTATACCAGCCATCTCTCTTTTGTATAATTACACATGTACTATATTGGGATTCTCATCATATATAAAGAGGACCCTTGTCACTTTGTAAGACATGATATTCAATACAAGAACAAGAACATTCTATGCTCTCTAACTAAAATATCCTCTGCAATTGTTTTACTGATTTATTGTCATTTATTTATTGTGTTCATTAGTTGTTCTTCATTTATTACTTGTTATTAATCACAAATAGGCCATCTTCGAGGTCCTCAATACTGTTATATCAGTCTCGACAGCCCCTTGTCAAGCTATTAAGCTCGACCTCGAGATCTGTTTCTCCGCTGCTCGGTTTGCATAATCTCGTTACTCTTCGCTCTTATTTCGGTTTCTCACTTCTCACCTAGCATCTATTGCCTAAACAACTGGTATTAAAATAGATTACGTATTTTTAGAACCACATAATCAAATATAATTATAATTACCATTTTCCAAGTAAGCAGTTTGGCGCCCACAGTGGGGCTAAAAATAATAGTGATTGTTTTAGTGCTGGTTTTCTAATAACACAAGTTATTCTTTACACTTATTCTTGTCCAAAAATCTTCAATTTCAGGTCAAAAAATATCTAACTCAGTAAATGCACATGAAAACAACGGCCATGAGGATCATGGAGAGAACGGTGCAGCTACTTCAGGCACCAGTATACCACCGCAAAACCTGAAGGGGCACCAATACAAATCCCCGTTGATGAAGGCTCACGCAACGCTCGACATGTCGATATAAGCTCTCATACAGACGGAAGTGTGCGCGAGGGAGACCAACATAAAGCACAGAGGGCCCCTGCTCAAAGAGAAAGAGAAGTTAGCCTTCACGTCATTTTTAAGATGTTGCAAGCACAACAATTGGCTATTGCTCAGCTATAAAGCTATCAAAAAAATCCAAGCACAGTGCCACCGGAAACAGCTCCTCGAGGTGAACAGGCACCGGAGAGGTCGAGCAACAACGGGTCAGCGGTCGACCCCGCTATTATGAATATGATCAAGGACCTCACAAAGAGGATTGAATCAGGCAAAAAGAAGATAGAAGCCAATGACAAAAAGGTGGAGACCTATAACTCGAGGGTCGATCATATCCTAGGCGCACCGTCGATTCTCAAGGGTGTAGATTCGAAGAAGTTCGTGCAAAATCCATTCCCATCGAGTGCAGCTCCGAAGCCCATCCCGAAGAAATTCAGAATGTCCGATATCTCGAAGTACAACGGAACCTCGGACCCTAATGAGCACATTATTGTTTACACTTGTGCCCTGAAAGGGGACGACTTAAAAGATGACGAGATCGAATCCGTCTTGTTGAAAAAATTTGGAGAAACACTGCCCAAAGGATCATGTGGTATCATAACCTACCCCCAAATTCGATAGACTCGTTTGCCATGATGGCAGACTCTTTTGTGAGGGCGCATGCCGGATCCATCAAGGTCGCTACAAGGAAATATGACGTCTTCAAAACCAAACAAAGGGAGAATGAGATGTTAAGGGAGTTCATATTCCGCTTTCAATTGGAACAAATATAATTACCACCGGTCTCCGATGATTGGGCGGTACAAGCCTTCACTCAGGGCTTGAATGAACGAAGCTCGATAACCTCAACATAGCTGAAGCAAAACTTGATCGAGTATCCCGCCGTAGTTTGGGCGGATGTACAAAATAGGTATCAGTCGAAGATCAGGGTCGAGGACGACCAATTGGAAGCCCCCTTGGGCTCGGTGTATCCTAGCAGAGTCTTAGTAAAGGAATCGAAGCTTCTAGAAAGAGAACCAAGGCCAAACAAAGAAAGGTATCAACCGTACATAGAAAATTGAAGAAATATCCGAGACGTAACATACCTCGAAGTGACCAAAGGATGGACCGAGGACAGAATCTTCGGGGACTCGTGAACAAAGCAGGGTTCGACAGGCACACACGGCCGGTGGAGGCACCCCGACTATATGAGTACAACTTCAACATCAATGTTTCAGACATTGTATCGGCCATAAGTAAGATTGGGGACACCAGGTTGCCAAGACCCGTGCTATCAGATGCTTCGCAGAGGAACCCCAACTTGATATGTGACTATCACGGTACCCACGGCCATTGGACCGAGGATTGCAGACAACTTCGAGAAGAGATGGCCCGACTGATTAGCAAACGGCACCTTCGAGAGTTCCTCAGTGACCGAGCGAAAAATCAATTTCGGGAAAGAGAGGCAAACAAGAAAAATAAAACAGAAGAACCACGACACGTCATCCACATGATTATTGGTGGAGTCGACGTCTCTCAAGGACCCATTTTTATGCAAACAAGAGTATCCATCATCAGGGAAAAGTGAACTCGGAGCTACATACCTGAAGAAGCCCTTTCATTCAGTGAAGAGGACATTGAGACCTTGTCTCAACCTCATAATGATGCGCTGGTAATTTCTTTTCTTTTGAATAAATTTCAAATTAAATGTTTGCTCATGGATCCAGGCAGCTCGGCCAACATAATTAGGTCGAGGTTGGTAGAGCAACTCAGGTTGCTCGACCAGATCGTGCCCGCCTCCCGTGTCCTTAGCGGATTCAACATGGCGAACGAAACAACCAAAGGGGAAATCATCCTCCTAATCAGTGTGGCCGGTACAATTCAAAAACCCAAGTTTCATGTCATCGAAGGTGACATGAGATACAATGCATTGCTCAGAAGGCCGTGGATTCACAGTATGAGGGCGGTGTCATCGACCCTTCATCAAGTGATGAAGTTCCCTACGAAGGATGGAATAAAAACAGTATACGGGGAACAACACACAGCAAAAGAAATGTTCTATGTGCATGACATGGAAACGACACCTTCTACATCGAAGGAGCCAAAAAACAAGCAAACAGCCATGTAGCAATCGCAAACTACATCCTCGTATGCTCCACTTTTGTTGCCCTGGTTTATATCCCGGAGTACTCCTATGGCCGATCTGTCACCCAACCTATTTAAACAACCTAAAGGCTTGGCCCCGTCCCGTTTGGAGAATGACCCCTTATGGCACGGCTTAGTCAGTTATTCTCGCAGTTCAGATAAGATTCGGACCGGGTTGGGTTAGGTCTCTGAAAGCATGGTTCTTGCCTCCCTCCCCTCTTTGAGCTCGTCCATTCGTTGGGTGATCCCTTGCTCTCACGTTCGAGTGTTTGCTCATCGTTTAGGCCCGTGAGTGAGATTTCTGCTTATTGCAGTCACCTCCGGGGTTCTTCGCACCTGGATAGTACCAGGACCCTTGTGCCCCGGCCCCCTTTGCACGTTCTGGATAGGCGCGCATCCTCATAGAGCGAGGGGTAGAAAAGATCAATGAAAGACTAGAGCGCGAGCTAGCTGATCTACCGACAAGTCCTTGATTTCTTATCCGCGTCGGATGAACGAATAAAGGACCGTGCCACGTCCTCGGAACGAACAACCGAAGCATATCGAGGCTTGAACGCCACAACATCTAAGGTACAATCCTCTTCCTCTTTCATTCACGTTTTACACTAACCTATGTATAGGTGTTCGATTGAAAAAGAATCGGAGCACCCTCCAGCTCGAAGGCCTTAGGTTTAAAAGCATGTGTTGCGCTCTTTTTCCCTCACGTCGGATTTTATCCCAAATGGGTTTTACCGACGAGGTTTTTAATGAGGAAACACCCATATGCTACCTAAAGTGAACTCACCAAGTATTCAAGGCTTCTCTTCGATTAACCTCAAATACTGAGGGGCATCCCCCCCGGAGATCACTGAAACACGCAGAAGAGGGTCTCGACAAGAGAACAATGTATAGGACCAAAAAGTCGAATCAACCGTGTCCACATAGAATAACCGAACCCTCGATGGTGAAAAATGTGTACTTGTACCAAGTAATCGGAGAATAATCTTTTATCATCAAAACACTCTGCGCGTCAAAGAAGTTTGCTATTTTCACAAGAAATGGCCCCAGGGCCAAAACTTTACCAACCACTCGGGGATTGCCCTCGACAGTCACCCCATTGAGTCACCAAAAACTCGAAGCTATAAGACCTCAGGGCCGTTAAATTCAAGCTCGTAAGCCCTCCATGAGGCAATATCACAACGTACGCCCTTCATGAGGCAATATCACCAATGTAAGCCATCCATGAGGAAATATCACCGATGTAAGACTTCCATGAGGCAATATCAACAATATAAGCCCACCATGAGGCAATATCAACTCCGACTCGGGGGCTGTCCTCGACGGTCGGCTCATCAAGCTATCTACACCAAAGGTCGTGCCGACCTAATCTGTAAGAGCTCAAGTCGCCAGCTACAGGTCGTACCGACCCAAAGCGCCTCAGGGACGATTTAAAAACCTAAGGGCTGATGAGCTCGAGTCAAAAACCGACTCAGAGATTGAGCCCTAAGAGGTTAACTAAAGCGCCTCAGGGCCAAATGTGTAAGAGCCTAAGTTCCCAGCTACATCGAAGGTCGTACCGACCTAACGCGTAAGAACCCACGTCGCCAGCTACAGGTCGTACCGACCCAAAGCGCCTCAGGGCCGATTTAAAAACTTAATGGCCGATGAGCTCGAGTCAAAACCCGACTTGGAAACTAAGCCCAAAACAGTTAACTAAGGCGCCTAAGGGCCGAATGCGTATGAGCCCAAGTCGCCAGCCTAAAAATCCTCAGGGCCAATTTATAACCCCAAGGGTTTCGTCTCAAAGTCCAATGCATCGGGATAATTAGCGACAAGCAAATCAGAGAAACCAAAGAATCTTTCATATATATATATATATATATATGTGTGTGTGTGTGTGTGTGTATTACAAATATGCATTTACAATGCTCCCCCAGGAGTCTTTACAAAGAACAAGGAAGGAAAAACTAGTCTACTCTAGGGACCAGCTCCCTCGGAAGCCTTCAAATACCAGCATCGGCACCGGAAGAAAGTAAAAACTCGGCGTCTATCTCATCCGCCTTGGCCTGCTTTATCTCTTCCGATAGATCAAAGCCCCTAACGTGAATCTCTTAGAGAGTCTCCCTCCAAGACCTATATCGGGCATACTCATTGCCCCTCCTCTCTCTATAAAAAGATCCTCTCAGATCAGCCTGAGCATCGACATCATCTTTCAAATAAATGACCACTTTCTTATCAGCCTTCGCTCGAACTTTTTCAGCTTCAGCCCGGGCGTCCACGACCTCGGCCTTCATATTCAAAAGATCAGTCTCAAGCTTGGCAGTCCTGATCGTCTTAATCGAGCTACTTTCTCGAGCATTACAAATTTGTACTTTTAGGGCAGAGGCCTTGGATAAGGCATTCCTTTGGGCTACAACATGAACGCCTATCTGCGCCTTCAATGCATGGCATTCAGAATTCACTTGCCCGACCTCGCCCCAAAGGTGTTCCAGCATTTCTGTTTTTCTCTGCAGCCGAAGCACCGAAACATTAGTTTACAAAAGCGAGAAAGGAAGCATGTACTCCTTCAGGATAACGTTACCTGACGCTCGAGATTGCCTTCATAGTTTTGACTCCGATGCATCTCCAACCAAAGATGTATCAACACTTTCGTCTTCTTATTGCAAAGAAGCCTGAGAGATTTTTCCTTGCCCAAAGCTTCCCTCAACCTGGTCTCATAACGAAGCAGCTTGAACTTGAGATTGTAAGAAACCTATGGAAAAGAAGCTTCAGTTCAAAGAACGAAGATTCCTAGCTGAAAAGACAACAAAGCCGATCAAAACTCACCTCGGAAAAGAGCTGCTGAGCCACCTCAAAAGTTGAGCGTGCG
The DNA here is from genome assembly GCA_005239525.1 of Nicotiana knightiana. Classification (NCBI taxonomy): domain Eukaryota; kingdom Viridiplantae; phylum Streptophyta; class Magnoliopsida; order Solanales; family Solanaceae; genus Nicotiana; species Nicotiana knightiana. Next base: position 14,803 of record ML400517.1, on the reverse strand, counting down.
TCTACTGGCCTGGACCCATCGGCCCCAGTTGAACCTCTCTCAATAGGGGCATGACCACTCGAGACCCCACTTGGTTCGGGCGGCCCCTGGCCACGAACGTCCCTCGAAGGTACTTCGAGGGAAGAAGCAGACGATGGTGGAGGAATCTTGCTCCTTCCCTCTCGAGGAACCTCTCCCTCAAAACTAGAGGTCTCAGGCCTAGCAAAATTAGCAACCTTAGGAGGCCCCTTGGATCAAGCCGTAGAAGAAGAACCATCCTCCCGAGGAGAGCTGATATCTACGGAATAACCAACGCATATGAAGTCCTCTCCAGCGACAGCATCTCCTTTGTGTCTCTGAACATGCCCCGCCTCGGTGAGAATGTCCTCATCCATCGAGGACCTTTTCCGCTTATTAACCCCCCTCGGCTCCGAAGCCGATGGTCCTTCCCTCTCCTCGAAGGGGCACGACCTCATCTCCGAGAATCCACCAACACCTGCGGTAGCGAAGTTAATACATATAAAAGGAATCATTCCCCAAAAGGCAATCACTTGACTCTTACCGTGGTGCTTTGATTCCTATCTGTCCTTCGATAGATCTCGCCACTTGCGTTCATCATAGGACGATGAAGCTGCCAGCCACCGAGTCCAGTCCCCAAGATCGGGACTGCTGAGAAAGAGAAAGAAACATTCTTATAAATCAACCAAGTAAAGGGCACTAAGGTACGACGTAGCTTAAGTTTGAAGTTCCATTTCTCGGGGAATGGCAGGAACTCTGCAGGAATGATATCAATTGTCCTCACTTGGACAAACCAACTCATCCATCCTCAGTTCTCGTCCTCGTCGTCACTGGAAATAAAGGGCTTGGTGGATCGGCGTTGTAGCGCAATCAGGCCTCGACAATGCATAGGCCGATATAATATGATAAGGTGGCTAAGGGAGAACTCGAGCTCAGCCTTTTCAGTAAAGTACCTCATCAGCAACACTATCCTCCAGAAGGACGGATGGATTTGAGCCAGAGTGACTCGATACCTTTGGAAAATTTTTAGCACAAGGCACTCAATGGGACCCAATGTAAATGGGTACGTATATACGTTCAAGAATCCTTCTGCGTGAGCCATAATATTCTCTTCTCAGGAAATTATCTGCACCATCACATTTTCTCCCTATCTGCAGTCTCATCTCACGTCCTCGAGGTGGTTTTCTTCTATCGATCAGATGAATCTCGACGCATGCTCTCGATGGCCCGGGGCATCGAAGGGTTTCTCTAGTGCAAAATCTTTCTTCAAAGCAAAGCAGATTGAGGTTAACTCGCCGTACGCCAGCGGTGTACCACCGGCCTAGCAAGATGCAGAGGTAAGGTTTTCCTCTTCTTGGTGAACGGATTCGGACGCGGCAACCATAACTACTCAAGCAAAGGTAAAGAGGAAGAAATGAAAACAAGTTTCGCAAGATGAAAAAAGGAAGAGAACGTTGAAAGAAAACCTAGTTTTGCAAAGTTGCAAGACTTAAAATAAAAAGGAAGCAAGAATATATATAGAGCAAGCATTGGCTATTCAACTACTTTGAAAGCCATTTAATTCTGACGAAGTTGTCATAATTTTTGGGGAAGTGTACCAGCGGGGCCACCTCAGTCACTTCACGGTCATGTCACATAAATGACACTGTCACACAACGTTCGAGGGATCTAAGCCCCCATGTCGACCTAGCCTCGAGAAGGTGTCCGATCTCGAGGGGATCTACTATTGCAAGTACGGGTTCCGAAGGGCTAAAATCAAAGCTTGAAAGTCAACTTTTGCGTAAGCGTTGCAGGGAAAAGTTCGGGAGATATGTAACAAAGAGATATTTTATTTCAAAAATGCATTTACAAGGGTATTTCTACAAAAATTCCCCGAGGGTCCCATATACAGGAAAGGAAAAACCAAAACAGTAGGTGAATCTACTCTTCGCTTTCGCTGCTGTCTGAGCCGCTTTCAGAGCCCTCATCTGACATATTCGGCATTGCCGATTCTTCCTCCGGGGCCCTGGCTTCTTTGATCTCGGCAGAGAGATCGACACATTTAGCGCTCACCTCCTCGAAGGCTTGTCTCCTGGCTTGTATGTGGGCATGAGAAACTTCCCGAGCCAGTTTTAGCTCGGCCATCTCAGCAGCAGCATCCCTTTTATATGAGGAGACAAACTCATCAGCCTCAGACTTGGCCGTTGACACTACAACAGCCTCCTCTTGAGAACCTCGAAGAAGGCCTTGGATCGAGGATAGCTTCCCCCGGAGCGCGTCCCTCTCCGAAGCCACGACATCATTCATCGAGCCAGCTCAAGGATTTCGACGTCCTTGGACACAACATCCTCTCGGAGCCGCTGCACCAGAGCATCCTTCTTCCTAATCTGAAGAGCACAGAAAATAAGTCGATCAGCACCAAGCATTGTAGTTAAAAATAAAATTGTGGTACCAGAATACCTGCTCGATGAAGTCGACCCTCTCTCGGAGCGCTCTCTCTAAGCCTGCCCGGAGGTTGATCAATTCTTCCTCTTTTGGGGCATATAGAGCCTCCAACTCGACCGACTACGACATAAGCTTCTCAAGCTCCTTTCCACGATGAGTCAACTCATCTTGCATCTTGGAGAAGGCTTGGTCATACAGCTTCTTGACCTGCAGCATAGAGGAAGAAAATCAGAAAGCAAGAATAGAAAATCGAAGAACAACATATTATTTCGAGAATGTCACCTGCTTTTGGATCCTCTCGGCCTCCTCGAGGGCAACGGGGGCATCAACATCGGTCTCCTCCTCTACACCTTCAAAATAGTCTCTACATATATCATGCTCTCCACCAGAGGTCTCCAAATCGGGAACATTCCTGACTTGGGCATCTCGTATCTCCCTTGGAGGAAACGACGGGCCCGAGTGAAATCCACCGGCAACATCAGCCTCCATCTAAGCTTCTTCCCGACCTCGGAAAGCTCCAATAGCAAGCCCTCCGAGCTCATCAACACGGACTATGCCATGTCCGAGCGTCTCGGGGAATGCACTCGAACCCTCCTCAAGGGTCTCCTCAACTCAGCAAGTCCGCATCGTCTGCCTCCAACTCAGCAGACGACCACCCAACAACTCAGCAGACGACCACCCAACAACTCTCGAAGCATCAGCGCTTCATTTTTCCCTTTGTACCAAAGGGCAGGTATCATCACTCTCTTCCTCGGCTCGCAAGCTCTCAGCGGTCGTTGAGGATAAGACCGCGGTATCGGTATTGGGCTTCCGAGCCTTTGCCCTTTTGGATTTTAGAGACTCCGTCGAGGCCTCCTTCTTTCCTTTCTTGTCCTTGGCGGTCTTCAGAGCCTCTTCCTCACCAGGTAGGGGCGGTCTCATCAACACACATTAACCAAGGCCTGCGCAAGCGTGTTATATCAAAAAACACCACCATCGAAAGTTTTTACAAAGAATGAGAAAAAATAACAACGAGAGCATACCGTGGTTCTTGACCTGCCACCGTGTCTTAGCCAGATCGCGCCAAATGTGTTTGTTGTGTGGGAAAGCAGAGTCCAAAAGTTTGACCCACCCCAGAAGGTCCTGGACCGCATCGAGAAACCAAACGGTGGTTACACAATTAGAAGAAAACCAGTCAAAGAGAAAAAGAGATGGCAAAATATGTTCAATTCAAGGTACTTACGTTTCATATTCCATTCCTCCGGGAACGACATTCTATCAGCAGGGATGATGTCCAAAGTTCTGATTCTAACAAATCGTCTCATCCATCCCCGATCTTTATCCTCGTCGATGCAGGCAAGGAACGCCTTGGAAGATCGACTATGCAGTTTAATTAGGCCCCCGCGGAAGAGATGAGGGCTGTATAATCTGATCAAATGGTCAAGGGTGAAATTCATTCCCTTGACCATGTTGGTAATGTGTGGAATCATATATACAATCCTCCAAAAATAAGGATAGATCTGAATGAGTGTCACACGTTATTGATGACAAAAATCGAGAATCATCGGGTCAATCGGTGGAGAGGAAGAATCTACGGGGCCTAAGGTAAAAGGGTATGTATATACACTGAGAAAGTCACCCTTATGCGTGACTATGCTTTCGTCAGCTGTAGGGATTTCTATTCGGGCCGCCTCCCCCCAAATGGTAGTCAAGTTTTACCCTCTCTGTATCGGATACTACACTTATATATCGAGACATGGGCTCGCATCGGCCTGGTGTAGAAAGGGGTTTTTCAATCGTGAAATTGGAGATGGTGTCGAAAGGGCCAGGGATGCATTGTTCGATGGTAGGAGGAGTTCTTGACTTTCCCTTAGACGGGCGTGATGAAGAAGTGGCTCCCTCCTTTTGAGGTACCGTTTTGGAAGTTTTTTCCATGGTTATAACTGAGTTTTGAAGAGAGAAGACGAAGAAGCAAACACAGATAGAAGATAAGAGTGGGAAACCCTTGGTAAAAGTTTGAACGTTTGAAGAAGATGTAAAATTATGAAAAGGCAAGTGATTGAAATATTTATAGAGGCCCTTTGGGCATGCGCTGAAGCGGAAAGGTCGAACCAATAATGGTTCATGGGCTTCTCAAAAATTGTATTGACGGCGACCTCTGTGCAACTTTTTATGTCACATCATTTAATGCTCTGAAGAGACTAACATAATAATAGGGATGTTGAATAGGCAAGAATTCAAGACCGTTTCTTATCACTTTATTCTATGAAACGCGAGGACTATCTGTATACGGCTAAAATCAGATAACTCGATTTTACGATCATTATGGTGCTCAGAAGGCTCGAAAGTTTGAGCTTCGGCATAGAGGGGGCATATCGAGGGTTCCCATCCCCGAAGCAATAGATCTAGGACCATCATGGAAAGGAGGGAAACTCCCAAAAAGCAAGTGATTAAAGCCGACCAAGTACACAAAATAGTACAAGCCCGTACCGTGGCATTAAATGGTTGTACCAGCCATCTCTCTTTTGTAATAATTACACATGTACTATGTTGGAATTCCCCCTCATATATAAACGGGACCCTTATCACTTTGTAAGACATGATATTCAACACAAGAACAAGAACACTCTCTGCTCACTAACTAAAATATCCTCTACAATTATTTCACTAATTTATTGCCTTTCATTTATTGTGTTCATTAGTGGTTCTTCACTTATTACTTGTTATTAATCACAAATAGACCATCTTCGAGGCCCTCAATACTGTTATATTATTCTCGACAACACCTTGTCAAGCTCTTAAGCTCGACCTCTAGGCCTATTCTGACCAACCTCGAGACCCATCTCTCCGCTGCTCGGTTTGCATTATCTCGTTACCCTTCGCTCTTATTTTGTTTTCTCACTTCTCACCTAGTGCCTAAACAATTGGTATTAAAACAGATTACTTATTTTTAGAACCATATAATCAAATATAATTGTAATTACCATTTTCCAGGTAAACACTAGCATATTACAATAGGGGTTATTCTTAGCAATTCTTAATGTAAAATATTTTTGGGCTTATAATCGACCACTATCTAGTAAACATAACTTTGATGGGGATAGTTTCCCACCTGATATTCAGAGGAGTACCAAATGTATTCCAGAAGTTTCTTGCAAGTTCCCCAGCCATAAATGTATATATGTTGAATTGTTTCACCTTGGCAACACTTATAAACATAACTCAGTCTAAATTTGATCACAACCTCGTTAAAGAGCTTTGGGTCAAGAAGGACATCTAAGGGAAGATGTTTGTGTCATACTCTATGCAATAAAGGTTGCATCTTGTACCTGTTTGACTAGTCCCTAGGCAAAAGCGATAAAGAAAGTTCCACTGAGAGGTAGCATCCAGATAGGTGAGTCACAAAAATTTGAATCACCAATACGAATACTCATTTAACATGTACTCATTCATTAAAAAAAATTAACTGATATCTAATTTTTGGGTAACTTCAGATACCCACACTTTTCTCTTCTTCTTTGCAACTACTTTTTTCTTCTCTATATTTATGGTACTTGAATTCAGGAGCTTCTCTGCTGATTTTTTCTTCTCTATATTCATGTCACATGTATCCAGGAACCGTTTGGTTTTCTGTTCCTCTTCTTAGTTGCAAAATACCATTGACGGTTGTGCTTACGACTTCTTCGTCTTATTCCTAGTTGCAAAATGAGTTTGTTAGATTTGTTGTTGTTTAAGAAATTTGATGATTGTGGTTTGTTCTTTATGATATTTGAAAGTTATGTTTCAAATTTGATCTCATTTGGAATAGATTTGAACGTTAGATCGTGTGTTGGATTGTTAAAATTCAAAGAATAAGTTTATGTTTCACAACTTAAGATTCAATTTCTGAAGTTGTATTGAAGAGATAAAACTACTTAAGAATCAAATTTTCCGAAGTTGCATTTAAAAAATAAAAGAACTTAAAATTTGATTTCTGAAGTCATATTAAAGAGATAAAACTACTTTAGATCCCGATAGATAATTTTTCAAATTTTTGCATGACGCAACATTACTTTAATGGTGGCCCCAACAAAATCACATAGTAGACCACGGTGCAAAGAAGTAAAAAAACCAGATTCTCCGGCAATTATTACAGGGTCAATTTTTTTTTCGTATTACACTGCACATCAGTCACACAACAATGACTCAGTCCTCTTTCTTTTTCCCTCACGTTTTCGGCTTAGCACTTAGATTATGACAGCATATAGAAATCAGACAAGGCACACATGTAGAAGAAACATTTCCCAAATTGTATTAAACTTGTGCTATAAAGAAACACATAAAAACAACCTTACAAAAAGGACTCAAAGGCAGCCAACACTCTGCCTTGACAATATGCCTAGACTAAGAATATATATAGGCAAACGTTTTTAACTCTCAGCCTTATCCTAGTTGACAACCCCAACTGCAAAGGAATTAAATGTCAAAACTCAAACCAGACAACTTCCCACAACCCCACATAACCACTATGTTGAAAATTTAGAAACAGACCAAACTAGCCAACTTCCCTGCATGTGCGTGGCACATGGGCACAACCTTCGTATTTTGGTGCCAACAGGCCTACTGTAACGACCCGACCGGTCGTTCCATGAGATTTACCCCATTTCCCCTATTTTTGCATTTTTCATGTATCACTATATTGTTTTAGATGTATTGGGTCAGTTGGTTTGAGTCCGGAGTGGTTATAATGAGAGTTTAGGCATTTAGTCTTTTAAAGTAGCCTAATAGTTGAGAAAGTCAACTGAGAGTTGACTTATTGGTAAACAACCTCGGAATGTGGATTTTATGGCTCGAGTAGCTTCGTTAGGTGATTTGGGACTTAGGAGTGTGTTCGGAATATTTTTGTGATGTCCAGTGTAGAATTAGGCTTGAATTGGCGAAAGTTAGTTTTTGGCGATTTCCGGTCGGCAGTGGAAATTAGGCTATCGAGGTCGGAATGGAATTCTGAAAGTTGGAATAGGTCCGCAATGTCATTTTGGATATGTCTGCAAAATTTCAGATTAATAGGAGGTGTTTTGGTTGGTTTCGGCGTAGTTGGCAAATTTTTGAAATTTCAAAGTTCTTAGGCTTGAATTTGATGTGAATTTGGTGTTTTAGTGTTGTTTTTGGTGTTTCGAAGGCTCGACTAAGTTTGAATGACGTTATGGGATATGTTGGTATGTTTGGTTGAGGTCCCGAGGGCCTCGGGTGTGTTTCAGATGGTTAACGGACCAACTTTTGGGCTTGAAATCTGGGCAGATTGCTGCTGGTGTAAGGTTCTTGTTTCCTTCTACGCGATCGTGTGAGGGTGTTTGCGATCGCGTAGGGTTAATTGGTGAGGCAGGATTTTTGTTAATCGTGATCGCGTGAAATGGGTTGCGATCGCGTGAGTTTAAGGCTTGATGAATCGCGATCGCGTGAGGTTGTCTGCGATTGTGTAAGGTAAATTGATGGGCCAGCAAGTTTGTTCTTCGCGATCGTGTGCCAAAGTTTGCGATCGCAGTGAAGGAATTATTTTAGCTGGGCAGAATGTTTAAAAGGCTGGGATGCAAAATTGGTTCTTATTTCATCCAAAGTTGCATGCCAATTTGAGACCTTTTGAGAGGGGATTGAAGGGGAATCAAGGAAAATCATCTGGGGGTAAGAATAACATGTTTCTATGTCAATTCTTAAGTGATTCAACCACAAAGTTTCTGGAAATTTAGTTAAGTTGGGGAAGAAGGGCCGATGAGAATTTATATTTTCTTTTGAGGTTTTGGAATGGCAATTGTGGTCCGATTTTGGTGTTCTTGGTATGTATAAAAACGTGAGAGGACGAGGTTTCTAATGATGTTAAATTTTTCGGATTCTGAGACGTGGGCCCGGGGCTCGGGTTTGGCCAAATTTCGAGATTTTTGTTTAATTTGATAATTTTCGATTGGGTCGAGATCCTTGAGTATATTTTAATGATGTTAAACTGATTTTGGATAGATTCGGTGCAATCGGGAGCCAATTTGAGGGGCAAGTGCATTGCGGACTAGTGTCGCGGCCCTGTAGAGGTAAGTAATGGTCTTAAATTTTGTCCTGAGGGTATGGAACCTCGGACTGCATTAGTTCTCAATGAATTTGGAAATGGCGCACATGTCGGATGACGAAAAATGTGGCGTGTACTGATTTTTGGATTGGACTAGGTCCTCTCCACGACAACTATTGAGTTGCGTATTTACTCAAAACTTGTGTTAAATTATGTTTTAAAGAATTGTGAAATATTGGGTTATAAGCCGTGTTTGGGGCCTCATGCCGATCTATTTAGACCCTTTGAGGGTGTTTACTGTTGTTTTTCCTCACTACCTGTTGATGGTTTTACTCAGCATCATTATGCATACTGTTTTATTTGAAACTCTGCCTGATTTGCACTACATGAGCAGTAAACTGATGTTTTCGGGTCGAGTACCCAGTTCTATTACTTTGCCCCAGGGGCCTTTCGAGTGGTTCCACCAAGTGTGGCCGAGGGCCAAGAGTGATGGTGAGGAGGCTTTCAGGACTTATGTTGATATTAGCGCTTGGACTGAAGGAGCCCCGCCGGAGTCCGTACACATCCCCAGTGAGCGCACCGAGTGCGAGTGATTGAGTGATTGGGAGGCTTAAGTGACTGTGAGGTGCTGAGTGATTGTGAGGTGCTGAGGGATTGTGAGGAATGCCTGAGGGGCTGTTTATGAAACATATTTTCGCTTGAGGGGCTACTTATGATTTCACTACATTCATTGCATACCAATTCCTTGTTTTAAAGTTACTAAAAATGTACATTGTTTTAAGGACTTTTATGAAGTTGATTTCAAAGGCATGATGATTTTGTATATTTATGTATACTATTGGAAAGTAAGGCTGTGTATATTGTGACTTATTGTGACATTGATTTTTATTTGATTCCATGCCACTTAGACTTGATTTATCTCCATTACTACTGAGTTGGCGTACTCACATTACTCCCTGCACCTCTGTGTGCAGATTCAGGAGCAAAGATCTAGCGTTAGCTTATATATATACCGCAGTGGAGCAGGATCGTGGGGGCATAGAGGTAGCTGCTCAGCGTTCTCAGCATCTCTGCTTTCCCTTCCTATTGTATTTAGTTTTGATTCGGAGTTTTGTATCTTAATACTTTATTTTGACTTACTCCATTAGATGCACATGACATGTTGGCTCCGGGTTTTAGGGATGGTTGTATTGTGTATAAAAGTTTGGTTTATTATGTTAAGTAAATCTCCGTATATTGTTATGAAATGCTTGAAACTTAAATGGGCTTTTCCAAAGAAAGATGTGAACACGCGATATTCGGCTAGACTAGTTCCACGATAGGCGTCATCACGGCCAGTTAGGATTTGGGGTCGTGACAGCTTGGTATCAAAGCCCTGGGTTTCATAGGACTCAACGGTCATGAGCAGGTTTAGTAGAGTCTTGCGGATCGGTACAGAGACGTCTGTACTTATCTTCGAGAGGTTGCCGAAATTTTAGGAAACATTCTATCTTTCTTGAACTCTTTCGTGATGATCTATTGATTCTTGAAATCTGAACTTACATTGTTTCATTCTCTCACAGATGGTGAGGAAATGCCATACCGATTAGGCTGACCAGTCACCGTCTAGACCAGCGAGAGGTCGAGGCTGTGGTAGAGGTAGGGGGCTAGCCCGGGCAGCAGCCGGGGCAGTACCTCAGGATCCCCCTGCCGATCATGATCAGGTTCCTTCCAATGGTATCCCAGCGGGACAGGCTCAGGCACCGGCAGTGCCTATGGTTATTCGGGGTCTTCAGGAGGCCCTGTCTCAGATATTGTCAGTATGCATCGGTTTGGCCCAGGTCGTTGCCATGTCTCCTTCTTCCACCACAGCTCAGGCCGGGGAGGCAATCAGACTCCAGCTGCCCGGGTACCTGAGCAGGCTGCACAGGGTTTTCAGGCACCGGGAGCAACCTCATCTCAGCCAGCTACTCCGGTTCAGGATTATGTGGTCCCAGCTATGTCTAAGGACGAGCAGCGCAGGTTGGAGAGATTCAACAGACTTCAGCCTCCTACTTTCGGTGGTACAGAGGGCGACGATGCCCAGAGATTTCTAGATAGGTGCCAGAGGATACTGCGCACCGCAGGTATTCTGGAGACTAGTGGGGTCTCGTTTGTTACCTTCCAGTTTGCGGGTGATGCCTTTACTTGGTGGGAGTCTTTCGATAGGCGTAGACCGGTTGGTTCAGCACTTCTTACCTGGCAGCAGTTCTCCGAGATCTTTTTGGAGAAGTATGTTCCTCAGTCCCACAGAGAGGAGCAGTATAGGCAGTTTGAGCAGCTGCGCCAGGGAGAGCTATCCATCACTCAGTACGAGATGAGATTTTCCGAGATGGCTAGGCATGCTTCTGAGATTATCCCTACTGATAGGGAGAGGGTGAGGAGGTTCGTTGATGGTCTTTCTTATCAGCTTCGGTTGTTCATGACTCAAGAGAGGGTATTGGGTGCTTCATTCGAGTAGGTTGTGGACATAGCTCGAGATATTGAGTTTGTTCACCGCCAGGAGCGGGAGGAGAAGGAGGCCAAGAGGCCTCGTGGTTCGGGCAGTTCCAGTGGTGCTCCCTTCAGGGGACAGTTTCAGCAGGGTAGGGGCCGTTCATTCATGCCACCTCAGTCAGGCCGCCCAGCTTATAGTGGTGCATCACCGGGGCAGGGTCCCTGTGGTTTTCAATCAGGTCGTACTTCTTTTGGTGCCCTCCCAGCTCAGAGTGCAGTTCGAGCACCTCTAGTTGAGGGTTCATCTATACAGGAGTCTTCCAGTGGTCGCGCAGGTGCTAGGGGTTTCTATTCGTCCCTGCCTCCAGCTCCGGGTAGTTGTTTTGAGTGTGGAGAGTTCGGGCACAGGTGGAGGCAGTGTCCCCGCCGTTCCAGTGGATCTTCTCAGCAGAGGGGCCAGCCCTCGACTTCAGCTCCAGTCCCTTCACTATCCACCCAGTCAACTAGGGGTGGTGGTCAGTCAGCCAGAGGCCGCCCTAGAGGGGGAGTTTAGGCTCGTATGTATGCATTTCTAGCCAGGCCGGATGCTATGGCCTCAGATGCCGTAATTGCAGGTATTGTTTCAGTCTGTTTCTGTGATGCCTTGGCTTTATTTGACCCTGGTTCCACATATTCCTATGTTTCTTTATATTTTGCCAATTTTCTAGATATGCCCTGTGAGTCTCTAGTCACCTCTGTTCATATGCCGACTCCGGTGGGCGATACTATTATTGTGGGCCGTTTGTATCAGTCGTGCACTATATGTATTGAGGGTTTGGAGACCCGAGTGGACCTACTGTTACTCAGCATGGTCGATTTTGACATGATATTGGGCATGGATTGGTTATCTCCGTGCCATGCTGTTCTTGATTGTCACGCTGAGACCGTGACCTTAGATATACCGGGGTGTCCGAGGGTTGGTTGGAGAGGTTCTTCCGAGTATATGCCTAGCAGGGTGATTTCTCACCTGAAGGCTCAGCGCATGGTAGAGAAGGGGTGTTTATCTTATTTGGCCATTGTGAGGGATGTCGGCGGTGAGACTCCCGCTATTGATTCAGTTCCTGTGGTCCGTGATTTTCTGGATGTGTTTCTTGCAGACCTGCCAGGCATGCCACCTGACAGGGATATTGATTTTGGTATTGACCTGGTGCCAGGCACTCAGCCTATTTCTATTCCACCATATCGTATGGCACCAGCGGAGCTAAAAGAATTGAAGGAGCAGCTTCAGGAGCTCCTGGATAAGGGGTTCATTCGGCCTAGTGTGTCACCTTGGGGTGCACCGGTATTGTTCGTTAAGAAGAAGGATGGGTCCATGCGTGTGTGTATTGACTATCGGCAGTTGAATAGGGTTACAGTGAAGAACCAGTATCCCTTGCCCCGTATTGATGATTTGTTCGACCAGCTTCAGGGAGCCAGAGTGTTTTCCAAGATTTATTTGAGATCTGAGTACCATCAGTTGAGGATTCGAGATTATGATATTCCAAAGACTGCTTCCAGGACCAGGTATGGTCATTATGAGTTCTTGGTTATGTCATTTGGGCTGACTAATGCTCTAGCTGCGTTCATGCAATTGATGAACGGCGTATTTTAGCCTTATCATGATTCCTTCGTCATTGTGTTCATTGATGACATCCTGGTTTATTCTCGTAGCCAGGAAGAGCATGCTCAACATTTAAGAGTTGGGTTGCAGAGATTGAGGGAGGAGAAGCTTTATGCAAAATTCTCTAAGTGTGAGTTTTGGCTGGGATCGGTTGCTTTCTTGGGGCACGTGGTGTCTAGTGAGGGGTTTAGGTTGATCCGAAGAATATAGAGGCGGTGCAGAGTTGGCCCAGACCGTCCTCAGCTACAGAGATTAGGAGTTTCCTTAGTTTGGTAGGATATTACCGTTGCTTTCTGGAGGGATTCTCTTCGATTGCTTCGCCTTTGACCAGATTGACCCAGAAGGGTGCCCTGTTCAGATGGTCTGATGAGTGTGAGGAGAGCTTTCAGAAGCTCAAGTCAGCATTGACTACAGCTCCAGTATTAGTTTTGCCTAGTGGTTCGGGTTCTTACATAGTTTATTGTGATGCTTCTAGAGTTGTCTTGGGAGCGGTATTGATGCATGACGGTAGGGTGATTTCCTACGCGTCCAGACAGTTGAAGGTGCACGAGAAGAATTATCCAGTGCACGATTTTGAGTTAGTTGCCATTGTCCATGCCTTGAAGATTTGGCGGCATTATTTGTATGGAGTGCAGTGTGAGATTTTCACTGATCATCGCAGTTTGCAGTATCTGTTGAGGCAGAAGGACTTGAATTTACGTCAGAGGAGATGGTTAGAGCTCCTCAAGGGTTATGATCTCACTATCATATATCATCTAGGAAAGGCCAATGTAGTGGCTGATGCCTTGAGTCGCAGAGCAGAGAGTTTGGGGAGTTTAGCTTACCTTCCAGTAGCAGAGCGGCCATTAGCTCTTGATGTTTAGGCCTTAGCAGGTCATTTGGTGAGATTGGATTTATCAGAACCCCCGAGGGTGTTGGCTTGTGTAGCCTCCAGGTCTTCTCTCTATGATCAGATTAGAGCACGCAAGTATGATGATCCACATTTGCTTGTTCTTCAGGACAGGGTATGTCGCGGAGATGCCAGGGATGTGGTTGTTGGTGATGATGGGTTCATGAGGATGCAGGGCAGGATTTGTGTGCCCAATGTAGATGGACTTCGAGATTTGATTCTAGTAGAGGCTCATAGTTCGCGGTATTCCGTCCATCCGAGTGCCGCGAAGATGTATCAGGATTTGAGGCAGCATTATTGGTGGAGGAGAATGAAAAAGGATGTCGTGGAGTTTATGGCTCGGTGTCTCACTCTCAGCAGTTTAAGTACGAGCACTAGAGACCTGGTGGGTTGCATCAGAGGTTTGATATTCCGGAGTGGAAGTGGGAGCGGATCACCATGGACTTCGTAGTTGGACTCCCACGGACTTCGAGGAGATTTGATGCTATATGGGTTATTTTGGATCGGCTGACCAAGTCCGCACACTTCATTCCTGCTGGTACTACTTATTCATCAGAGAAGTTAGTAGAGATTTATATCAAGGAGATTTTCCGTTTGCATGGGGTCCCAGTTTCTATCATTTTCGACAAAGGCACTCAGTTCACATCTCAGTTTTGGAGAGTCGTGCAGAGAGAGTTGGGTACTCAGGTTGAGTTGAGCACAGCGTTTCATCCTCAGACCGACGGGCAGTCGGAGCGCACCATTCAGATTTTGGAGGATATGTTGCGTGCTTGTGTGATTGACTTTGGTGGTTCATGGGATCAATTTTTGCCACTAGCAGAGTTTGCATATAATAACAGCTATCAGTCGAGTATTCGGATGGCTCCATATGAGGCTTTGTATAGTAGGAGGTGTAGATGGTTGGTTTGAGCCGGGCGAGGCTAGGCTATTGGGCACAGACTTGGTTCAGGATGCTTTGAGTAAGGTAGAGTTGATTCAGTAGCGGCTTCGCACGGCGCAGTCTAGGCAGAAGAGTTATGCAGACCAGAAGGTCCGAGATGTTTCATTCATGGTTGGGGATAAGGTGTTGCTGAAGGTGTCACTCATGAAGGGTGTTATTAGATTCGGGAAGAGAGGGAAGCTGAGTCCCAGGTTCATTGGTCCATGAGGTACTTCAGAGGATTGGGGAGGTGGCTTATAGGCTTGCTATGCCTCCCAGTTTGCCGAGTATTTGTCACACCTCCTTTATTATACGCCCCAAAGGGGTATGGGAGTTCTTCCAATTAAAGTGACATTATTCGAAATGGGATTATTTTATTTATTAGAGTCGCCACTTAGAATAGTTTATTTGGTGTCCCAAGTCACCGGTTTAAATCCCAAATTGAAGAATTTTGACTCTGTTTAAATTGTC